>PVKB01003747.1:0-70266 GCA_004027205.1 Ctenodactylus gundi
ACCCACTGGGCAAACATGGGCTGCTCTTGCCTCAGGAGGGATGGGAGGAGAGAGACTGGAGGATGTGTGCACCTTCTTCCCTTTGGGTGTGACCCCAGCCAGAGCTGCCAGGGTTGGCCCTTAGTCAGGTTCAGTCAGAAGAGGTCTAGACCTAGGAAGTCTTGTTAAATAAAGGGGAGGGAGTGGGAGGGAGGTGGCTGTGGGCTTACCCAGCCCTGAGCACCAGGTGCCAGTGGCCTGTAGCCCTCGTATCACCTCCAGGTATCAGAAAGGAGAGAATCCAGGTGGAGGAGTGTTGCCTGTCGTTTCCTATGTCTGCTCTGCCATGTACCAGCTGTGTGACCTTGGGCAAGCCTCTGTCCCACTCTGAGCCTCCTCTTGCTGCCTGTGGAATGTATGATGCCTGTTTCACAGGGCTGCTGGGGGTCACACAGAATCTGCCTTGCAGGGATCCCAGGTACCCATGAGTGACAGTCACTTTGCTTTTCTGCTTTCCAGGTGTTCTGCCTCTTCTACCTGGGTCAGCAGCCACCATGTTCTCATGTGTGAAGGCCTACGAGGACCAGAACTATTCGGCCCTGAAGCGGGCCTGTCTGCGCAAGAAGGTGCTCTTTGAGGATCCCCAGTTCCCTGCCACCGATGACTCACTCTACTACAGGAACACCCCGGGGCCCATGGTCAGGTGGAAGCGGCCCAAGGTAAGTGTCTAGTTCCAACTGAAGCCGAGGAGAACAGGCCTGGACCCCTGCAGTTTGCCTCTCAGAGATACTGGGGTGGCCCTGCTAGGCCCCTTACTGTGGTGTTGACTGGGCCAGGAGCCAGAACGGGCCCAAATTTGCCCCCTCAGCCCTACCACCCTCCCTCTTGGTCATTTTTGAGTTAAAAACGAACTGCTGTGAATGTGACCTTTGTTTAGTAAAACATAGAGTGATGTTCAGGTGTAAGGAGTTTACCTTCCTGATTATTATCATGATTTTGAAAATCACTTCCTGTATAAATGAAAAGTATTTACATGATGATTAAGCAATGATAATGATGGCAGTAAGAAGTAATAGTGTCCCCCTCACAGGGTGAACTGAGCCTGGCACCCAGCACAGGGAGCCAGCGCCGTGGGTACTGGTGGTGATGATGGGGAGCACCTCGCATCCCCCAGCCTGACCTTGAGCCCTGAGGCTAGAGCATGCTCAGCAGAAGAGTGTGGTCCTGTGGTGTGACTCCCTCCTCTTTACCTCCACTTCTTGGAAGGGAGGGTGGACTGAGGAAAGGTCCTGCAGAGTAGGTGTCCCTGCCCATCTGGGTAAAGAGGAGACTGTTGGAGGTCACCGACCAGACCCCTCGCCGGGCTCCACTGCCATACTGGTGACACTGGGAGAGTTGGTGCACTGAAAGGACAATAGTGAAGTTAATTATTCTCTGCCAGGTTAGTGGGGCTGGGAGAAGGCTGTGACTCCCGCTCTGTAGGTCTCACAGGGGTACCCCAGAGCCAAAGCAAAGAGGCCAGTACAGGAAGTGCTGGGTGGAGGTGCTAGGTGATTGGGGACCTGCAAGCCCATGCCAACTCAGCTGGGCTGGGTCCACTGGGGCACAGGCATGAGGAAGATGAGGGAGACGGGCCAGGCTTGTGGGGCCAAGTTGCACAGTCCTTGCCCTGTATACATGGGAGACTTTGAAGGCCTGGCTTTGAGCAGTTGGTGACAGTCAGACTTGTGTTTTACAGAGTCCCTCCAGCTTCTTGGATGTTTTGAAAAATTGAAATGTAGTGTTCTGTGTTCCTCTCCTCGTCTGGGTCTCCTGTCCCTTCCAGCCTACAAAATCTAGGCATTTCTTGGGCATGGACTCTTGACACCAAGACTGCAAGAGAAGGCTTACCATGATTGCCCATGGATCCCCTGGCAGGGTTAGGCAACATCTCAGAGGCCTGCTTTCCTGCCACCGGGTGGGGGTCCCTTTGGGCCTTGGTCTTGTGAGCACAGTACAGCCTCTGACCCCAGCCTAGGCCCTGTGGAGCTCCCTGGAGCTTCCGGACCTGGCCACAAGATTTCCGTCTCTTGGGTCCTGGCTCCCCCACACCTTCCTCCCTCTCCTTTGTCTAGTGGGTGGGGAAGGAGGCCAGTCTCAAGGGGCCTTTGTGAATCCTGCTGTGAGGAGGAAGGTACTTGAGCTCTTTTTCCTGTTCTTACTCCACCGCTCGCTGCCCTCATCCTGGCCCTCTTCACACTCAGACCTAAAGATTAAAGGCATTGTGGTCCATGGCTCAGGAAAGAGGCTAGGGAGGCCTGGCTAGCGTAGGTTGGGTGGACTGGTGATCTCACGTACCCTGTTGTACATCCTGGAGGCATCACTGCCCTCTCTGAGCCCCTTTCCATTTACAGGTTTAAGTCCTACCCTGCCTTCTTCCCTGATCACCTTTCTAGCCCAGGGTCGAGGAGGAGCAGAGCTGTCCTGCCTTCTGGGGGTCAGGTGGTGGTTAGAGATAAGGCAGATGTTTGGGTGGGGCACAACTGTGGCCACAGGGGATCAATTCTCAGTCAGTAGGCAGTTCAAGGCCTGAACCGAATAGGGTGAACTGAGGTAGACCAGAAGGTGAGGCCATATGGATGGTGCAGTGATGACTGTGTGGGTTTAAGAAACCATGTATGGTGGCGTCCCTCTGAATTTTAAGACTCTGGGAGGGTGAGCCAGGAAAATCACAAGTTCAAGCACAGCTGAGGCAACTTGGCAGCTTAACAAGATTGTCTCAAAATAATTAAAAAGAAAAAAGAATTTGGGATGTAGTTCAGTGCCAAGGCCCTGGGTTTATATATCACGGCTATACAAAATTAGCAACCATGTGTAGGCACTGCCTGCAGATGTGGACTGGCCCGGGAATCCACAGCCCCCTTGACACCCACAGAATGGGTGTGTGTGGATCAGGAAGTCCAGTCCTTATTGGCTAGGGTGGGGCTGGTCCAGCTTGTGACTATTAACTCCCAGCTGTTTGACCTTTGGCCAGTGAGGTAAAACTTTGGCCTGAGGCAGCTGAGTTTCTCTGGAGTCCTACTTCCTGGGTCCTGTGACCCAGTTATTTACAAACTGAGCAGAAAGTCAGCTTTTTCTACAGCCTAGGGAAACCCTTGCTCCCATGTCCACTTCCAGCTCCTTCCCTCTGTTGGCCTCTGTTCTTAGAGGTTCTCCTTAGCCAGCCACCCAGCTGTTTGACCTCCCTGACTTTTAACCTCTGTGTCTTCTTTTTCTTCCAAAATGTAGCAGGCAGCTTGGTTTGAGCCAGACAGACAATTCCAGCCGTGATCCTGCCCTAAGGAGGCAAAGTGTAACCTTGAATGAGTCATTTTACTCCCTTGGCGGCAGGTTCCTCATCTGTATGCAAGTGGAGAGAGTAATTCTTGCTGATTAAAGTTTCTAGAGATTCAAGTGACTGGGGGTACCGCAGATGTCAGGAAGCAGTGAGAAGCTTCCATCCCCCACTCTTGCCCACCTTCCCTTTGGCAGTCCTGCGCTGGGGACTCAGAGCTGGTCTCTCTTACTGCCTCTGAGGGTGGGAACAGGCCCTGTCCACTTTCAGTCTCCACCCCAGGGCACCTGCCATGGATACAACACCTGCAGGCTCATTGGGATGTTATTGTTCCTTCTTGGACAGTAACTGCTTCACGCCTCCCATGAGGGACTGTCTGCAAGCCTGGGAGCTGGGGGGATCCCAAGTTACTGGCAGGAGGCCCTTTCCTCTGCTCAGACCAGGGCTGTAGCAGAGGCAGAATGCACTCCACCCAGCTCTGCCCCTGGGAATCCTTTGGTGAAATGCAAAAGAGGACAGATAGGAGCGGAACCAACAGTTCTCAGTGCTGGACTCTCCCTGGATTTGCCAGGGCCCCCTGATGGCCCCAGCTGACTACCTGGGGCTTATGCGCATACTCGTGGAAAGACTGCTTCTGGACTCTGCTGAACGTGAGGCCCCTAGAAGGGCTGCAGTGGACAGTTTGCACTGGGCTCGGGCTGGGCCAGAAACCACACCCACTTCCGGGCACATGTCTGAGAGTTCAGTGCACTCCGAGAGGGCCTGTTAGAGGAGGTGGTCTGAAACAGGGAGGACTTCTGGGAGGAGTGGAGCAGGGGCAAGGAGAGAGTGGGCCATAGACTGTCATTCTTGAAAATGCTGTCCTTTGTTCATATCCCTGGCAGAGGACAAGTGTCCCAGTTATCAGTTTCTTTTGTGACCTTAGATTGCAGGAAGGGGGTGACAGACAAAGGCAGGTGGCCAAGGAGATGGGGGAGGGGGTGAGTGGAGCAAGACACTGGGGGTGGAGCTGTGTGTGTGTGTGTGTGCACGCGCGCACAGTTTCTCTCTCTCTCTCTCTCTCTCTCTCTCTCTCTCTCTCTCTCTCCCCCCCCCCCACCAGTATAGAGGGAAGTGCATCTGGTTGAACTGGCCTGGCAGGCTGGGAGTGCCTGAGGAGGGTAGAGGTGACTGTGGTGTAGGATAATCACCTCAGCTCTTGGCTGTCTTGGCCCAGGGCTCACTGTGGCTTAGTCCAGTCCTGCATGTCACTTTCTCCTCCCTTTATCCCAGGGACCCTGTCTGTAGCCCCTGTGGAACCTGCTGAGCTTCATTCATGCTGCCTGGCAAGCCTGGCCTGGTGCTCAAGGGCTGGTAGGAGATACCCAAAGCTGGCATGAACAGTTACGAAAGAATACAGGTGGTCAGACATAGGCAGTCACATCAGAGTTCGCATCTATATCCTGGCATAGCTGGACCCTGTCTTAAGAGGCATTTGTCCTCTCCTTACCTGATCTGAAAGCAGCACCGCCTCCAGGTAGCCTCTCTGGCCCCTGCCACTATGGCCCTGCTCACATAGGAGTCCGGTCTCCCTCCTTTTCAAGGGTGGGGACCATCTGTGACTCAGTGACTTGTGTCCATCCGATGGGTCAGGACAAGGGGAAGGACAAACCCAAGCCCCATGGTGGGGAGCGAGGGCCTAGACTTCATCTCATTCCTGCAGAGTGAGACGCCCTGACATGGGTATAGGAGAGGTTCAGGGCACAGGTGAAGGAAGAGTGGTATGGCTTTGTTACCCGTAAAGCCTGGCCTACTCAAAACTCAAGCCAGACTCCTTGGGGTTACCAGTTCTCCACTTCCTGTGTGCCTTGGTTTCTTCCCCTCTTTCTCACAATGTTGTTTTTCACCCAGGGCCTTAATGCATGCTAGGCAAGTCCTTTAACCACCGAGCTATGCAACCAGCCATTTTTCTTCTGATTTTAAGACAAGGTCTCACTAAGTCACTTAGGTTGCTCAGGGTGGGCTCAAACTTGGGATCTTCCTGCCTCCCTTAGTACTGAGACAGACCTGTGCCTTTCTGCGGCTGGAGAGATGTCCAGGCAGAGCCCTGTCCTGGGCAACAAGGCCAGGCTGGGAGGGGTGCTGCGCCTGCTCCACAAGCCTGCCATGGCAGTGGGGAGGACACTCCTTATCAGGAGCCCATAGATCAGTATGTGCCATCTATGTCATTGTTCAGTACTTGCCTTGAGATCTTGAATGTTACTGTCCCCACCTGGGCTCAGCCACTGGAATAAGGCAGTGGTCTGTCCCAAGGCAGTGCCCCAGGGACCCCAAATGGTATCTCAAAATAAACCCCTCCCCACCACCTGGAAGGTCTTGTGATGCCAAGCCATGGCTAGCACTTCCCATGGCATACATGGCTGGAGTCCTCCAGATGCGAAGCCCCACCCCTTCCCCCAGCCTCCTGGCCTTAGAGCTACAAATGCAAGTTCAGCTCCCTGTGACTGTCCCAAGCTAGGCTGACTGGCAGAGCTGGGAGATAGGGAGGCAGCAGGGGACAGGCCACACTTCCTCCTGCCTGTTCTTCCCCAGAGATAGTGTGGACTTGGGGACAAGATGAAGGCTGGCTGTCTCAGAGGTTTCCTGTGACCTGGAGTGACAGGAACCAGGCTTTTGCTCCGGGAAAGCTGCCCTGGCCACCCTATAAACCCACCTATAGGGAGGGATCAGTTCCCTCCCACTCCTGCCACCTGGGAAGAGATAACCCTTTCTCTGGCCCTGTAACACTGGTTTTTCTAGGCAGAGGAATCCCAGCTTCTTATGGGAACTGAGGGCCATTTTCCCTGCTGAGTACGAAGGAGGAAAGGAAGCCGGGAGGGGTTGAGCCCGTGGCCCAAATTTGCACAAAAGATAGGAAGGTGGGGAGGAGATACTGAGCTCTGTCAGTGAGGTTTCACCGCCCTCTGCCGGCCACCTGCAGGAGGCCCTCATTAGTTCTTGTCCAGCTTAGAGCAAACGTGCTGGGTGAAGCCGAGGATGCTGCCGTCCCACCCTAGTCAGCCTCTTATCTGTATGATGGCCACACTGCCCGCCTCTTAGCACTACGGTGAGGATTCATCACGGGGCCAGCAGGATGCTGGGGCGTGAAAGACCTCGGTCATCACCCCTCCTCCTTTGTACTGTTCCACCACCTCTCTGGGGTCACCTCTGTGGAGTGAGATATAGGAAGAGATTAGGGGCACGAAGTGTGCCTGTGAGCACAGGCGGTGCGTGCAGCTGCAGGTGCATCTTAGGCTTGGCATGGAAGGGAATCTCCCACATCCAGCCCTGCTATAACTGGCCGGTTGGGTGCACGTGAGCCCCTTGTGCTGCACTAGAGATCTAGCCAGCACTGGCTCAGCCGGGTGGGGTGTGTTGGTCCTGTAGGATGCCAGGAGCTAATGCTTTCAGGGATTGTATTTCTTCCTGCTGGGGCTGAAGCTCCTGTTTTCCTCACTACCCAGCTCTGCCTCAGGGATCGTTTAGTGAAAACCCCAAAAGTATGAAGCGCAGGCCTGAGCTCCTAGGACAGGGTTCCATGCCAGGCACCTGTCACCTGTTTCACCAGCCTTCTCCAGCAGGCAGAACAAGGGGCTTCCAGTAGGAAGGACTGGGCCTGAATGCCAGCAGGAGGGCACAGGTTATTTCCCTGCCCAGCAGCTGCCCCAGCCTGGCTTCCTGATACGTCCCATGGAGCAGCCTCTCTGGCTGTGCCTCCCCCCTTCTATGGACAGACTGAATGACTTCCTGCCCCACTTGGGCATTTATGTGCTCTGTGCCTTTGACAAGTTGCTGCCCCTCCCAGGACCTCCATTCCTCATACATAAAATGGAACAACAGCCCAATTCCACACTCCCCAGGTGGTTTGAAGATGAGACGGGTTTATGAGGGACATGCCACATGGGACAGGGCCCACACACGCCCCAGCTTCCCCTCCCTTTGTGCTCTCCACGTGTCACCATGGTACTTGTTTCACCCTCACATCCCACTTCATTGTGACTGTAAGCCCTATGGATGGCTGGGACTAGGAGGACCACAGCAGGCAGGTAGAAGGTGGTAGCCTAGGGTCAAGTGACCTTATGCCCATCCACAGTTCCTGTTTGTCATCACCCCTTTGGCAGAAGAGTGCTCAGGCCAGGAAAGAGAGAGCAGGCTAGGAAACTGGGTATGGGAAACAGAACGGCCCCACGGGCCCCAGTCTGCAGGGCAGACAGGTTAACCTACCCACTGATCACAAGGCCCCATACCTGCTGCAGAGGGTGCCCTATGTTCAGGTTCTTCACATTCCTCTGCCCTCTTGCAGGAAATCTGTGAGGACCCTCGCCTCTTTGTGGATGGCATCAGCTCCCATGACCTGCACCAGGGCCAGGTGGGCAACTGCTGGTTTGTGGCTGCCTGCTCATCGCTGGCCTCCCGGGACTCACTGTGGCAAAAGGTGAGCCTAGAGAAGCCGGGTGGTATTTGGGGATGTCAGGGCAGTAGCTCCCTCTCCTTTTGTAGCAGATGGTGCTTCCTGAAAGCCTTCGCCAGGGCAGAGATGTGGTGACACTGGGCTCCTCAAGATGGTCCAAGTATCAGATTTGCCTTCCTCACCCATCATCTGAGGATCCCCAGGGACCGGTGCTGGAATCTCTGCAGCTCTCAGAGTAGTTCTCATATGTCCCCTCTACCTCTGAGGGCCTTATGTCCCTGGGGCAGAATATACCCCTGTGAAATGTGGAAGCTGGCTGCATCATTTTGGGTATGGAGCCACCATTAACAGGGCTAGGGGAGCCCTGCCAATAACCTGCTGTGTCCTTTGGGCCGGCTGCTGTCCTTTTCTGGGCCTTGCTCTCCTCATTCATTAGGAATGGTGCAGATGATCCCCAGCTTCCTGATTTCCTAGTTCTATGGTTCTGATGTTTTGGACAAGGGCCAAAGGTTTGTGGTCTGGAAAGTGGTCCCAGGTTCTGCCAGCTGGTCTTTTGCAGCAGCACTTGAAAATGGGCTCTTAACTCCAAGGCTCCAAGTTTCCTTCCTGGGGAGAAAGAAAGGCTTTAGTGGAGACCAGACTCAGAATCCGAGGCAGGGATGGCAGGGATGGCAGGGATGGCCGGGGTTAGCCTCCTGGAAAGCACAAGTCACTGTCCCATTTTTTTATCTCTGCCTTTCCTGCTATTAGAGCAGTACGTAAGAGCTTGGAGCATTTATGTTTCCCAGGCTCGGTTCAAGCCTATAGTCTTACTGCTCTGGAGCCTTGATGCAAGCCTCAGGTTATTCATCTGCAGAATCAGAGGTGCTGTACTTACGGCGCCTGGTGCAGCACACAGCTCAGTGAATGGCAACACAGTGACCAGCTCTAGGATAGCTCACATTCCTAGAACGTAAATAGAGGTACTCCTATAGAGCATGAGAGTTTTTCCTTTCCTCTCTGCCAAGGCTGGGACTGTGGCAGGAGTCTTCAACACAGTGTGACATCTCAAGGCCACTCAGTGAGCATCTCTGGCTGGGGCCTGGCCCCTGGTAGTCCTATAGGGGTTGGGGCAGCTGTATGCTGTCAGCCCTTTGGATCCCTGGCAGAGGCCATTGCTACAGCCTGTAGGTGTGGGTGTTCATAGATCATCGAAGCTGGGGGACCTTAGAGCACAACCCGTGGGATTCTGCCACTTGTGAGTCTTGAGTAGATAAGAGGCCTGGAGCTGTTCTCTGGGTGAAGGTCTGGTCTCTACTCTGTAGCTTCCAACCTTCAGTCCCCTTCTCTGGGCCTAGAACCAGTCCCCCACCCCACTTCTGAGCCCACTGCAGCGAGTTGAGTGCTCAGCCTTGAGCTGCCTGCCTGTGTGTGGGGAGAAGACTCAGTGCAGCACACCTTGCCAGAGCCTGGCCCCATCATCCCCTGCGCCAGCTCCCCACCCCATTGGTGGAAGAACCAGCCCAAGACTCAGTTAGCAGACATCACTGTGCTGCTCTGACAGCCCTGTGTTTATCTCGAGCCTGAAGTCTAGTCTAGCAGGTGTGGTACAACCAGTTCTGGTGTTTCAAGGCTGCCAAGGGCAGGTGGCTGATCTCCAGTAGCTCAGGTGTTCGTGGAAGCTGAGGTGGGGCTAGGTACTCTTGGCTAATTGCACTCATGCTGCTGTGGTGACAGCCCTTGAGTCCTGGGGGAGGCCCTGGGGAGCTCATTACTGAGCTTTCATCCCTCCTGTCCCCAGTGACTGGGCCCTGTTTGTTGTCACCCTTCACTTTCTGGGCCTGTCCTCCTGTAGGGCCTCCCTTGCCCCTTTTCTCTCCCTAGAAGGTCAGTGGGATGGAGGTGCTCAGCTTGAGCTGCACCCCTGCCCCTCACCCAACCAAATATTCTGTAGGCAGGGCCTCAGGTGCCGTTGCAGCACACCTGTGACACGTTCATCTCTCCTCTAGGAAGTCATCCCTTATACCTAGTCATAAGGTGGCCCACAAGCACAGGATTCAAAGACAGTGTCTTAATTACTTTCTTGTCCCTGTGACTCAATACCCAACATCCACTTTAGAGAAGAAATATTTATTTTAGTTTACAGTTTTAAAAAGTCAATCCTTTCACCAGTGGGCAGCTGAAAAATGGTGGAATCACATGGTGGGGCCATGGCTAGTGCCAGAGCTGGAGCTGGTACTCAGGAGACAGAGATCTCCACAGTATGGTGGAAAAGAGACAAGTCTGGAGAAAAGGGTGGAACAGCATACAGCGCTCCAGGTCTAGCCCCAAGCATTGGCCCCTTCCAGCCAGGCCCCACCTCCCAACACTGCACCATATCCATGGGAACATGAGGCTTTTGGGGGACACTCCAGATCCAATCTGGCTGGGTCCTTTGCTAGGCATTAACTTTTGGACAGTCACATTCCCGTTTTGGCCTCTGTGACCCAGCAACTAGGTCAAGCCCTTGGTGTATACTAGCTCTCTCCTCTCCTGGCCTCCCTGCTTCTTTCTGTGTCCTACGTGGCACCTCGTAGCAGTGGGGTTCCCCCTCCTGTGGGATTCCTGGTTGGGGCGTTATGGCCGGCATCTTCTCTGAGGGAAGAACAGTGAATCTGAAACCAGGATGTAGCAGTTTGGATGGACATTGACCCTCAGACTTGGCCTAGACCAGAGCCAAGACCCACTGTGAGCTGGCCTCCCTGCAGCCTAGCACAGCACCAGCAGGAATCAGGCATGCTGCATGCTGTCCAGCCCAGGCCCTGGAGGCGCTAGCCAGGTCTTCAGGACAGGGAGAACCTGGATGTCTGAGGGTAAGATTTGGGGGTGAGCAGTGCTGAGGCAGGAATGGGAGAGGCGTGGGGTGGGTGCCAGGCTTTTATTTCTATTTTTAAATGTATCCCACTCTGCCCCTACTGTGTTATATAAGTAGTCCGCCATCGCAGTTTCTAGCAGTTAGCTCAGTGCTTCTTAATGTCATGGCTGTGTCCTGCGTACTAGGTACTAAGGACAGAAGATTTGAAAAAGACAAAAGTGAGTGACTGTTATTACCTTAAAACAACCAGTATTAAGGGTTTTTTGTATTTTCTTTTTGTCTTTTTTTCTGTTAGAGGTCAGGAAGGTTTCTGTTGGTTTGTTCGCCCTGGTTTTTATACATATTTTTATGATCACATTGGGAGTTTGGAAGTTGGTTTCCTTGAATTTACTCCTATGTTCCACATTGGGTGGATCCTCCCAAGTACTTGGCAGCTGAGTAGGAGTCTGTGAACATTAGTAGTCCCAGGCACCAGGTGCATCTCCTGCCTCCTTCCTGTCCGTGGGCCCTGTGCCCCAAGCCACACCCTCCTGCTGATCCACTCCTCTCTCTCTGAGGGCCTTCCCTTAACCCTTCTGCCCCGCCGTCCTGCCTTCCGAGGTCCGGTCACAGTATCTTTTAGGTAGGTCATACCTCTCTGCCCAAGCTGTCATCCTGGCACCTCTTAGTTTCTTGGCCCTTTGCCCCAGAAACTGTGGAATCCCGGGAATTACTGTGTCCACGTGGCTGAAATCTGCTCTCTGCCCCCACCCAATCCCGTTTTTAGTTCTGGGCTTCATCTCTACCCATCTGGACCACTTATTCCCACAGCCAGAGCCTTGGGCCATGGAGGTCTGCAGTCAGAGGATCCGTCTCTGACTGGTCTTCAGGCCCCTTCAGGCCGCCAGACTCTTCGGATTGTTAGCTGTTGCCCTTGGCCTGCGCCTCTCTCCTGTTCTCTGGGTGTGATCTGTCCGTGCAGTGGCCCCTCACCCCAGCCCTCGCCTCCACTCACATACTCCAATTCTTCCATTTGTCCAAATGTCCTGGCTGGTCTGGTCCTGGGCACTAGAGATATAAATGTTTGCCAGATTCTTCCCTGGCCTCAAATCTTCTAGGAGGATAATTGGTACAAGTGGGATATGTGGCAGGGTTTAGGCCACGTGGCTGCCATGGGGTCAGGGCTAACAAAGAGCCAAAGGTCAGAATGAGCTGTCAGTGATTCTCAAGTCTCAGTCCCTGCACCAGCACCTGGGATGAGGTGATTAGAAACACAAATTCTTGGGGTGAAAATGAAGCTCATTGGTAGAGCACTTGCCTAGTGTGCATGAGATCCTGGGAGCAATTCTAGCTATCTCATTAAAAATAGAAAATATCAGGTTAAGGCAGAGACCAGTGAGTCAAGGACTCTGGGAGTAGGGTCCGGCAATGCTTCTGCATCCTTCACGTGAGGTTTGAGAACCCTGGTGGGACTTGACAGTGCCTGGGCTGTAGTCCTGCAGTGGGAGTAGAGGGGAAGGACCACAGGGCATGTGTGAAGAAGAGTCCACAGAAGTTGGCAGTCAGTGTGATGAGGGTGAGGGGCAGACACGAATGGCCGCAAGTTGGCTTGAGGGACTCTAAATCTGCAATCCGATGCCCTCTCAGGTTCTGGCCTCGTGCCCCTGGGTTCCTTCAACCTGTCATTGCCCACAGCTTGTGCATGTACCCCACTTCTTCCCTGACTGCCCTGTGGAGCATTCCCTTCTTCACAAACAAGCCGGCTCCTCGCCCAGCCTTGGTAATCAAGGTAGTTGCCACAGCAGGTGACATCAGCACTCAGTCTCCAAGGAGCCTGTCACCTTCCTGCCTGCTAGCTGTGCCACATCGCTGCTTCTGTGAGGAGTGCAGAGGAAGCAGCTAGAGCCTCCCATGCTCCCGCACACCCTGTTTTGAGAACTGGGTGGGGCTGGGATGGACCAGTGGTGAGGAGGGAGGGGCTGGGGTGGGGATAGGGTAGGTGGAATCTTCTGGGGTGGCCTCTTCTCTTGGCATTTGCGGCCCCAGCCACTTGGCTTGTTGGTGTTGGCGGGAACGGCAGCAGCACTTGGGCCATGGCGGAGGACGGGCCAAAGCAGCTGGACATGCCACTGGTTCTGGATGAGGACCTGACCAAGCAGATGCGGCTGCGTGTGGAGAGCCTGAAGCAGCGTGGGGAGAAGCGCCAGGATGGGGAGAAGCTGCTGCGGCCAGCTGAGTTCGTATACCGCATCGACTTCATCCAGCAGCAGAAGCTGCAGTTTGAGCGCTGGAATGTCGTGCTGGACAAACCGGGCAAGGTCACTGTCACGGGCACCTCACAGAACTGGACACCTGACCTCACCAACCTCATGACGCGCCAGCTGCTCGACCCCGCTGCCATCTTCTGGCGCAAGGAGGACTCGGATTCCATGGATTGGAATGAGGCCGATGCCTTAGAGTTCGGGGAGCGCCTGTCAGATTTGGCCAAGATCCGCAAGGTCATGTACTTCCTCATCACCTTTGGGGAGGGGGTCGAGCCTGCCAACCTCAAGGCCTCTGTGGTGTTTAACCAGCTCTGATGGCAGCTACTCGCTGCTGCCTCTTCTCTGGCTCAGCTGGCCCTCCCCCACTCCCTGGATCTCCCTTCCTACATGTGTTTCTGGGGACATTCTTCCAGCTGCTCAGCCTGTCCTGGCTTGGCCGGACAAGCCTTGAGTCCCTCCTCCTTCCTCTCCTTCACCCTGGTGCCGGCACTGTGGCTCACAGGATGAAATCCTGCAGCCCTATAGTCTCGAAGCTGAACCAGCCGTCACCACTGCTGCTGTAGACAGTAGAGGCTTGGCCAGGGCCGCTGCAGGCAGAGGGATGGGCCACAGAGCATCTGCCTTCTGTGTGTCCCTGTGGTAGAGACTGAAGAGGCCGAGAGAAAGAGAGACATTCAAACTACCAGCTGTCTGGCTTCCTCCAGAGATATGGAAATGGACATGCAGGAGCAGCCTCCTTGGGGAACCCCACAGCAGGTGTTTGCTGCCCACATGACCGCAGCACCCTTTGCCAACACCCATGTCAGGATATGAACACCAGCTTGAGGACCTAGGAAGGCACACTCCCAGAATTGGCTTAGTGTGATCCCAGGACACCTTGAGGCCCTCAGGGCACTGGGCAGGGTTACTGCCGGGTTGGTTTGGACTTTGGGAAGTGGCTGAGCATGCACAGCCATGTTCCTTCCTGTAGGAGTGACTGCAGGCTTGGGAAAGTGAAGGGAAATGTATCCAGTCATCTATCTCTAGCCACTGATACATGCACGTGTATATGACAGGGAATGTGCTGTACTTGTGTGGACATATACCAGAGTTCTGTGTCTGACCTGTGGAGAAGTCTAACTTTAGATTATCTGTTGAATGATTGCTGCATATTCAGTAGTGCTTCCTAACCGGAACTCAACCGACCTGACGTTGATTGGGTCTGGCTTAGTACAGAGCCTCCTGCCAGGAGACTTTGCAGTTCGCATATGGAAGTGGAAACAGTGTAGTAAAAGGTTTTCTTCTGCCTCAGGGAAGCTAGGTAGAGGGGTCCAGACAGACCTGTCTGAACAGACAGGAAAACCAGGCATAGCTATCAGCAGATTCAGTTCCAACGCCAAGCTTCGTTTCCCTATAGGCCCAAAGTCCTCTTTTGAGGAGGAGCCTGAAATGCCTCCTGGCTTTAATCTGTTGTGCCTGTGACATTTCCCCTTGTGAAGAAGTTGACATGGGAACAGATGAACTGAAAAGTGGATGGTAGGACTGTCCCCTGTGACTGGGGCAGGAGGGAGCATGAGTCTCACCCCAGAGGTGTGCAGACAAGCACTGGAGTCAGGGTTCTGTTGGAGAGAGATTGGCTGTGTCCTGAGCTCTGGTCCTTTGTAACTTGCAGCTCTGGAGGTTGTTCTGGGACACGCTTGGAGGTATGCTAGCCTTGCCTGTGGCCATTGCTGCCCTGTTCACTGACAACAGGAGACGGCCAGGCCCTAGACATTGTCCCTGACCTTCTGCCTCTTTGCTTGACCTTTCCCTGCAGCTCTGGGGACCTTTGATCCATACTGCCTGGCCCCCGCACACACGCTCTGCCTTACCCCATCTGCACTATAGGGTCTCCAGTGCCTCTGCTGTGCCCGCTGCATGTCCTCAATAAAGGCTGTGTGCCCATGCCTTAGTGGTGTGCGTCTCTTGCCATGAGTACCTGTGGATTTGCAGGAAGCTCTGGCCCCTCTGGGCTTCCTACACTCCCTGCCCCTCCTGCCACTTTTCAAGGATGAGCCCAAGGCACTCAGGTGACTGGGCAGAACCCGTGTCAGGATTCAGGGATAGAGTTTCATGGTCTCCTGTGTTTTCAGCAGCCAGTCCCAGACAAGCCTCTGTGAGGGATGCTTAGGGAGCCAAGGGAAGCCATGTTTCATGTCCAGTTTCCTTCCCGGGGCCGGCATGCAGTGGCCAGTGGAACCCAGGAATGGCTGAGGGTATGATGGCTTAGCCTGGTCCTCTCTGGCCTGGGCCACGGATTGGCTGTCTTCTCTGATGC
Organism: Ctenodactylus gundi; assembly: GCA_004027205.1. Taxonomy (NCBI): domain Eukaryota; kingdom Metazoa; phylum Chordata; class Mammalia; order Rodentia; family Ctenodactylidae; genus Ctenodactylus; species Ctenodactylus gundi. The sequence continues at coordinate 15,094 of PVKB01003747.1, forward strand.
TCTTCCAGCCCCAGACCTGCCAGAGGGAACAGCTGATTCTGTAAAGTCCCTTCTAGTTCTGCTCTTGTGGGATATTAAGCCCACAACCCTGTAGTACTGATGCTGCCCCTGGCGCAGCTACAGCCACAAGGCTGTATCAGTGCCTCATCAATTCTTTATACCTCTGTCCCCTCACCTCTCTCAAACATGCCTACTTTTGGGCAAAGACAACTGAGATCTCGAGGAAGAGGCCTCTTGTCCAGGTTTCTGTGGGAAGGCATGGGCAGTGGCCAGGCTCTGGCTGTGGACTTATGCCCCAGGTCAGGTTCAGCCAGGTGGCTTCCTGCCCAAAGGCAAATCAGAAACCGGTCACACCTGTGGCTTTGCCTGGCAGTGGCCCTGCTTGAGAACACTGCATCTGGTTCTCGCTGACCCTTTTCTCTTCCACTCCAGAGCCTCTCCTCAGCAGCTCCTGCCACCTCACAGCAACCAGACACCCTTCCCCATCCTGCCACCCCACTCTCAGGAGTCTCTGCTTCCCCAGCACACCCCTCCCTGGCCACTATCCCCAGCCACTCCTAGAAGTGCCTCTGGAGGAGGGGAGGTCCCGTCAGAGAACTCCAGCCCTCTTGGGATAGCAGAAGTGGCCAGGCTCTGTCACCAGAATGCAGCCAGTGGGAAATGATCATTTTCCGTGGAAAACACAAGAAGCCACCTGCTGAGGAGACCTGCCACTTCCTGAGCATTTGCCTCCGAGAGGCAGTGTAGCTCTGAACCAGTATCCCACTAGGCTTTTAAGGATTCAGTGGACTGAGACTCATCTCTCCTGACTTAGGTGACACCCCACCCGGTCACACCAAGCTCCTCATCACACAGCCCTATCTGCATTGTTCAGAAATGCTGCGACCTGAGCCTTAGGATCTGAGGCAGAAATCTGGAAAGCTCCCTGTGTGTGTGTCCCCATGTCTGCACATGTACTCACATGCACACATTCTCACACACAGATCTGGGGCAGAATCACCAGCTGCTGCAGCTCCTGGGGGTTTAAGCCCAGACACCGGGATCTGAGTGGCTGTCCCCAGGAAACCAGGGTGCACTGTGGCACCTCCATCAGGTACTGTGAGGGTTCTGGGCCCCAGCTGTGGTGGGTGCTATTCAGAATTACACCCCACAGTGGCTCCACATTCCACACAGTTGCTCCTCGCTGCCAGCCCACACCAGTGCCTCCCTGTCTTAGCACAAGAGGGCTGGAATCACACAGGTGGACGAGGTCAAGCTCTCCCATGCTCCTCTGAGGATGGAGGATGTCCTGCCCTGATGCATGCAGCTGTTTCACACTATTGGGTGAATGCCAACTGAGATACTCCGTCTACCAAAAAATTGACCTGTGTGTACAGCCCTCAACAGTGCATGAACTTTAGTTCATGTGACAGCCCTGGAGGTAGGCTAGGGAGATGAGGAAACTGAGGCTCAGAGAGGTGGCCCTGTCCGAATGCAAGTCTCTGTGACACAGGAAGGGGGATAATGTGGTGGCTGTGGTGTGGTACTAAGTCATGTCCACAAGGTCACCAGCTGGCTGGGGGGGGGGGGGGGGGGGCACCACTGTGAGCAGTGTTCAGAATCTTTCTCCCAGAAAGCCTTAAGCCATCTCCAGAGCTGATTCAGGCTCTATGCTGGGTGCTTGGGAGTGGGGAGGAGTCCAGCTTGTCACTGCCCACTGGGAGCTCCTCTGCATGAGTAGGGAAAGGGACTGAGTTGGGGCCACAGAAGGGGGCTGAGGAAAGTGATGCACAAGAAGATGGTCCCATGCATAGAAAAGTGAGATGGGTGGAGTGATGAGGGGGCATGGGTGAGGCATCCTGGGGTATTTGGCAGGGGTGGTAGACTTTCACAGGGGTCCACAGTAGGAGTGTTGAGGTTGAGGTAAGGACCCACAGAGTCCACTTGCAGGGCTTTCACTTCTGAGATGGGTTGTGGGGTTTGTGACAGGAATCTCAACCAACCAGAAAAATAAAAAACACTAGGTAATGAGCTTCCTGTACCCATGCCTTCATGACAGTGGTCATTAGCTCATGCCTGTCTTCTTCCTGTTACACTCCCCTCCACTGCTCCCCGGGCAGCTTATTGGCTCATCTGTAAATGTTTCTGGATACAGTTCTGAAAGATAAGTGCACAGTAGAAAGATAACAATAACCAAAAAAGCAATATACTACTGAGATATTTTTAAAGTAATCGTTTTAATACAGATAGATTATTCCTTATACCAATGCTTAGGATCAGGTGTGTTTCAGATTTCAGGGTTTTCAGACTTTAGAATATTTGCCTATGCTTTATTCCGTAATCTGAAAGGCTATAAAATCCAAAATTTTCTGAGCATGATGTCAGTGCTCAGAAAGTAATTTATGATTTGAGTCATGGAAAATGGATGCACCTTGAGACTATAATGCTCAGCGAAATGAATCAGACACAGGAAGTTAAATACCATACAGTTTCTCTAATACAGGAAAACCAAACCATAAAGAAACTAAGAGATATGGAAGAAAGTAAGAAGATGGACTTTGTGGAGAGGGAAAATGAAAGTGGGGGAGGTCAGAGGGTGGGAAGGGATATGATATGTAGATTAAAATGTTTTTGAAAATTTTAAAAAGGACAGTAATGTGTGTCACAAGTACACATATGATTTCCAGTTTGTTTGCATGGGATCCTAAGATCCATAGTTGCAATTGGTCAATAGCCAATTTTATTTTTCTTATTTTTCTTTGAAATTTATTTATTGAAGAAACTAGATCATTTGTCCATGGGGTTTCCCACTATTTGGATTCACTGTTTAACATGTTTTCTGTCCCCTGAGTTTCTTAAAAACAAGGACTTAACACTAGAGACTTGATAAGACCAAGGGTCAATTGATTTTGCCAAAGTGATCCAGAGAAGATGTATGTCCCTCCAGCACAGGCACATAATGACGGGTTGGCTCTTTTTATGTGATACAGCAGCCCTCAGGGGTCACTGCCTAAGTTCATTCATTCTTCCATGGCTGGCACATGATGTGGTCAGTGTTATCTTGCGTCCTTGTTTCTTAGCTGGAGCTCTTTCTTAGGTAGCAAATAGTCTTCACCCACATGTTAGTTACCATCTGGTATCGTGCATAAAGGCAGAATCGGTGCCTAATTTTTTCCCTTAATTGTCCAGTTCCAAAAAGAAAAAGTGTTGATTCCCTGCTTTTCTCTAGTAGTGACCAATTATTTGGAGGATTTTGTTTGTTGCTTTTTGTTTATTAAGACAGAATCTTGCCCTGTGGTCCAGGCTGTCCTCAACTAATTATGTAGCTCAGGCCTGAACTTACAGCAGTCCTCCTGCCTCAGCCTCCTGAGTGCTGGGATTACAGGTGTGTGCCACCACCCTGGCTTATGTGGTACTGGGAAATTGAACTCAGGGCCTTGTGAATGCTAGGCAAGTGCTTTAGCCTCTGAGATATGACCCAACTCGCTTTATTTGTATTGTAATGTAATGACCTCATGAAGTCTATCCTGTTCGCTGTTTGTTTGTTTGCTTGCTTTTGTCTTTGTTTTCATAGTACTAGAGTTTGAATTTAGCCCCTTTGCACTGAGCTACATCCCCAGTCCTTTTTTATTTTGAGATAGAGTCTTGCTAAGCCACTTAACTGCTTCTGCTGTGCCTGAACTTGGAATCCTCCTGCCTCATCCTCCCAGAGCACTGAGATTACAGACATGCACCACCACACCTGGCTTTTTGCTGTGTTTTAGAGTATTGAAGTTAACCCTGCTGATGCTCAGATAACACTGTAGCTGGCAGAAAGCTCTCAGGCTGCTTCCTGATTTCTTTGACATGGCCCCAGGAGTCTTGGTGGTTTCCTTGATTTCTGTCATGGCTGGACATGTGTGTCAGGGTGTTGGTATGTACCTGCGGGAGCACACCTGCCTAGACAGCATTCCTCCCACTCAGTACTTAGAGGCAGCAGAGAGGCTGAGTGGTAGAAGGCTAGCCCGGGGCTCACCCTCCAAGGTCTACTGCCTGGGATGCGGGAGGAGACTTCAAGGCTCCAGGGACACCTGACTCTGAATCTCCAGGCCCTAGGGCCTCATTAGCTTCTTTTTGAGCTGCAGAAGGCTCGGAGCCAAGTCCAGAGTTTGCTAATGATCCTTCTAGGTCCCGGACTATCTCCTGCTCTCTTTGAGATCTCCTCATCCTCCCTCCCCGTGCTGCAGTCCAGAGCACTCAGAGCAGGGCCGCAGGGAAGGAGGGCGTGGTGGAGCCATGGGTCTGGATCCTGCTCCCAGTTGAGCACACACTGTCACCCTGTGCTCTTGGGCAGCTTCTTGCTTCTCTCTGGACGTGAGCCTTCCCATTTGTAGAGTGGAATAATCGTTCCTGCCCTGCACAGGGCCCAGCCTTGATACAACTCTCTATATTGATAGTGTAATGGGAAGACAGCGTGTGGAGCTGAGGCAGAGGCCAGCCCAGGGTTTTTTACCTTCAAAGGACAGAGTTGACTGAAAAGGAAGAGAGGGACTTGGGGGCTGGAAGCAGCTGGTCTTGAGCTTTGCTGAATTTGAGATGCTAAGCTTAAGCTCTAAAAGCCAGGTTTGAATGCTCCCTCACCCCTCTACCCCTGGGTGGCTTCTGTTAGTCACTTTCCAGGCATCCCCTCCCAAGGTGGCTGTGAGTTGAGGGCAGTACCCTAAGCAGCCCAGCCCTGCACTTGGCACAGAGCATGGCTCCATTAGTGGCGGTAGTGCCTCTCCCCAGAGTTAGCATTTTCATTTTCTTGCTCTCAAACGTCCCACTAGGGAGCATTTTATTTTCCAATATTCCTGTTGATGGTAAAAGGCAAGAAAACAAAAGCATCCGTAATGAATGTGGGGGCGGGAAGGACTCAGCTGCAGCCCTGGGCTCAGGTGGGTTAGGCCTCCACACTGAAGACTCTTACTACATGCCCAGCTCAGTTTATACTAGGGGAGGTTTTCTTCCAGAAGGAGCTGTTTACCATCGAGGTGGGGCCCAGACACCCTGGGGCCTGTACCCTGCAGGGCCGGCCAATCACCCTGAATGGAAGGGTGAGATATTTGCCCTGCTCTAACCACCCTCTGCGACCCTGATTACCTGCCTTTGTCATGCCAGCATAGGCGGGGACCCGCCTGTGCCACTTCCAGGTATGCCTGCTCAGAGTACCGCTGGTCTCCAGGGTAGTTGCACCCAAAAACCTCTTCTCTCCATGGCCCTGCATTGCTCTATACATTCCGCACTTACCTATGCACCTGCCTCACCCATGGGGCAGAGCCTCCTGAGGGCAGGGACCACATCAAATTCATGTGGTTCTTCAGTGTCCAAGTGGTTCATACTAATAACAAACTCATCCTGTATAAACAGACCTGTCAGCTTATGAAGGTGAACAAATCTGTCTGCTTCACAAGAAATGCGTATTTCCTGGTTACATGACTCCAGACTGGTTAATTTAAGTCAAGTAGGGAGGGATAATCATATTCTACTCCTGGGGTTGTTGTGAGAACTAGATCGAGATAATCCCTGACAGCCACAGGCACAGGACCTGGCAGTTGCAAGATGATTATTATCCATTATTAATCAGAGTCTATGAAGTTGTTCTTTCAGTCAACACATGTATATTAAGCTCACTCTCTGGTCCAGGCCTGGTGAGATTCTGGGTGTGTGGTAGTAAGGAAGGCTGACAAGGCCTTGTCCTCAGACAGCTGACCTTGGACACAGAATCTCACACATATTGAGTGCATTTAGTAGTAAATGTAAGCTTCTGTAAGTGGTGGAGGCCTGAGTCTGTAGATAGGGATCCTGACCTCATCTGGAATCAAATAGGTCTTCAGGGTGGAGAGTGGGGAAGGGATGCTGAAGGATGAGTGGAAGTTGGCTGGGAGAGGAGGTGGAGGAGAGCAGTTAGGAGCTTCTGCCCAGAGATCCCGGAGCAGGAAGCAGGGCAGAGCTGCTGGGGCAATAGAAAGAGTGAATGGGGAGTTGAGGGGCCTAGCCTGTCAGGGAAGTGACAACCAGGCTACACTGCTGTCATGTAGAGCAAGGGCACATTTACAGTGGTGCGGGGCCAGGTGATATCAGGAAGCTGCCAGCAGGATGGAGGGAAGGAGACAATTTCAGAAGGAGTAGGAGCTGGAGCTGCCTTCTTGGATGTGGATGGGAAAGAACGGCCGCCAGCTTCCAGCTTGGGCTGGTGGTGACCTGAAGAAATGTGGCGGGGCAGGGGGAGTTTTGGGGAGATGCAGAAGGAGCCTGAGGTAAGCAGGGATCCTCATAGGGTCCTAAGAGGGGCACGGCTGGAAGGGACCTCAGGGAGTCCCCTGGCCCACACACTTGGAGGCCGTGTGACCCGGAGACAAGACAGACTCACCGTGTCCTACCTGCCTCAGAACCCAGACGGACTCAAGTCAGGGCTCCTTTCCGTTCTGATTTCCCAGAGGCACATACCCACACGGCCTCAGGAGCCAACACACCCTTCACTACGCCCCCATCCTGCCTCTGATCTCCTCACCCAGGTCATCCCAGACTGGAAGGAGCAGGAATGGGACCCTGAGAAGCCTGACGCCTATGCTGGCATCTTCCACTTCCACTTCTGGCGCTTTGGGGAGTGGGTGGACGTGGTCATCGATGACCGGCTGCCAACAGTCAACAACCAGCTCATCTACTGCCACTCCAACTCCCGCAATGAGTTCTGGTGTGCCCTGGTGGAAAAGGCCTATGCCAAGTAGGTGATACCGTGGGCAGGTGGTGGCCAGGCTGGGGCGTGCTGTTAAGGGCTCCCATGGATGTTTCTTCAGACACAGAGCAGTAGAGGCCTAATGTGAAGACACACCAAATGCTGAGAGCCCAGGCTCAAAAGCTGGGCCTGCATTGGATGCACTAGAGGCCTGGACCCCACAGGAAGGGATGCTTACTCCTGCTTAGGGAAACTTCAACCTAAGCAGGTATTTTCTGAGTAGTTAGGGGCAGAGCCAACATTAATGTTTCTAGCAGTGGTTTTCTTTCTGGGAGCCACAGCTGGGGGCATGATGAGGCCTAGCCTGGGTGGAGAGGGACAGACTAGATGACCTGTTGGAGACTTCCCCTCATCTACTCATCCATCGGCCTGACTGTCCATCCCTTCCATCTTAGCTAACCCCTCCTTTTCTCTGTATCAGGCCCTAAGACCCCTTCCAAGGCCTGGGACAGAATGGGCAGAGCAAAAGTTTGCTGAGCCGTGGAGGATTTGGGGGCAGAGTGACGTGGGCTGGACAGGACTGAAGTGGGAATGCCAGTGAAGGGTTGGAGACCAGACCAGCTAACTCAGTGGAGTTTTTCCCTGGCTCCTCCTCTCAAGCCATTTGTCAGTCTTCTTGGAAATAAAGAAGGAGATGGCAGTGGGGATAAAGGATGGGAGGCAAGGAGGGGGGAAAAGAAAAAACAAAAACTAAGAGCAAAAACAAGCCCCCAAAACAACTTTGGCAGGTTCCATTTTTGAATGCTACTAAAGCAAAGCTCGCCCCCTGCTGTCCACCTCGGTACAGCTGCTTTCCCGCTTCTCAATAGTGGGTCTACTCTCGCTCTTGTGTTTTATCATTGTGTTGCTTTGTTTTTGCTATTGGGTCTCACTGTGTTGTTGCAACATGGTCTGAAATTCCTGGGCTCAAGAGATCCTTCTTCCTCAGCCTCCTGAGTAGCTAGGACTGCAGATGTTTATCAATATGCCCAGCTTGTTTCTGTTTTTTAAGAAACAATTTTACAAGTTAGGTGTGGCGGTACACGCCTGTAATCCCAGCACTGAGGAGACTAAGGCAGGAGGGTTGCCATGTGTTCATGGCTACTCTGTGTTACGTAGTAAGTTCAGAACCAGCCTAAACGATAGAGCAAGACCCTGTTTCAAAAAAAAAAAAAAAAAAAGAATGAAAGAAAGAAAAGAAACAGTTTTACTATTGTAAAATATATACAACACAGAATTTTTCATCTCCACCATGTATAAGCCCTCAAGTTAGTGACAGATAATTAACACACAGTGCTGTGTACTATCAGCATCGTCTATACCCAAAACTTTTTATCATCCCCAATAAAACTCTGATCCAATAAATAGTAACTTCCTCTTCTCCTCGCCCTCAATCCTCAGGAACCTCTTCTGCTTTCTGTCTCTGTGCAGGTGCCTGTTCTAAGTCCTTCACATATGTGGAATCCCACCATATCTGTCTCTCAGTATGGTTGTTACTGTTGTTGTCATTATTGTTTTTCCAGTGCTGGGAATTATACCCCAGGCCTTCCCCCTGAGATACAACCTCAGCACCCTCTCCCACACCCCTTTATTTATTTTTTGAGACAGGGTCTTGCTAAGTTGCCCAGGCTGGGCTTCGACTTGCAATCCTTCTGCCTCAGCCTCCCAAAGTGCTGGGATTATAGGTATATGCCATCATGCCTAGCAATGCTTGCTTTTTAATACTTATTTAATCATTAAGTTATAAAATGACTAGATCTGTTAAAGTAGACACAGAAAATCTGGAAACCAAAGGACCTGCCTTCTGTTTTCCACTCCCTGTTGGGCGGTCCGAGTCGCTGAGCAGCATCTCCATTGGCAGGCCCACACCAGGCCCTGCTCCCCTGCCCCCTTCTCCCACCAGTGTTGACTCTTTCAACATCTTTGATGCATTTTTATTTGTAGGTCACATTATAAAACACGTCGTTTTATAAGCATATATTTTCAGTTTCTATGGATAATGTCATTATCTATCTCTTCCTGCTTCTCACATTTGCATTCACTTCTGGCTTGCCTAGTAAATGCTTGAGAAATTTTTTTAAGTTCTCCATCTTCACTCCAGAGGCAAAGATCTCTCTGATTTGGCATGATTGGCCCCTCCAAGGCAATAAATATTTTAGATGAGCCACTGAATATCTTTTACACATAACTGGAGTCTAGTCGTGCTGTTTTTTTCAAACAAAACAGGCAGCACTAGTGTTTTTCCTACTGTAGGAATAATTCTTTTTCAGTGACTTTTTTTCCCAGGACTGCTTAGTGTTCCAGAGTATGAATGTAATATTAGTCTTAAAAACCAATTCTCTGTTGTTAGACAGTTAGGTTATTTCTGGATTTATATCATTGTAAATCATGTTACTCATCTGAAATTAATGCATCAGAAGATGATTAGCTTTTAATGCTTTTGAAGAGAATTGCGAGGCGTGACTCATCTAATTTGCGAAGAAGGAACTGTAAGGCCTAGAGCAATTTGAGCCATAAAGTGGTATAGATCAATGGGATGAATGACAGCCGGGTAGTCAGGAACTGTGTTCTGATTGACCGGGCTGTGGCCTGCTATGTGACCTGAGCATTTTGCTTGATGACTCTTAGTTCCAAACTCTCCCTGAAAGGTGAGAAATGCAAACTACCCAGGGAGCAAGAACTGAGAGTCTTTTCCACTCGCTTCCTAGGCTGGCGGGCTGCTACCAAGCCCTGGACGGAGGCAACACAGCAGATGCGCTGGTGGACTTCACAGGTGGCGTTTCCGAGCCCATCGACCTGACTGAGGGGGACTTTGCCAATGATGAGGCTAAGAGGAACCAGCTCTTTGAGCGTGTGCTAAAGGTGCACAGTCGGGGAGGCCTCATCAGCGCCTCCATCAAGGTGAGGACTCAGCAGCCCAAGGTGGCCCCTCTGCTCTCCCCTCTGAGTGGGGTGGAAGTTGGTGGTGAGGTCCCACATTGAGTCCAGGTTACCTTGTAATCCAGACCCTCAGCCTCAGGAGCGGGCAGCATGTGTGGCCCCCTGTATGCAGGCAGCCCACACTGTTTGGCTGGCATCCCCTCTTCTGACCCCCTCGGGCTCTGGTGGCTGTGTATCTGAGGTCCATCAGTCAGGCATGAGGTGTCAGAACCCAAGGGCAGCTGGAACGGGCAGGAGTCTAGGAGAAAGGTGGCCCAGGTGCTACCACGAAAAGGTCCTCTGGTCTCATTAATTACTCTGGTTCTTCTGAGAAATCTGGGACTCAGTGTAGACAGAATTTGAACCCAGGTTTAGCCAACCCTCTGGTTCCTGTCATACTGGCTCTGTAGAAACATCAGATCCCTGATTTGTAGCATTTGCTGATCTCGGTGGTATAGGGACGTCCATGGTGGTCAGTTTCCAGCTGCCAGTGTATTAACTATGAGCTCTCAGAATTCTTGGGTATTTAGTAGCAGCAGAGCCCGGCAAGTTGGCCACAGCACACTGCTGAGCTGTCTTCAAGACACGCACCTTTCTTACTATACACTGCTACCAGGGAAGTGATTTGTAAATAATTAATTCCTCGTCACTCCAATAAGGTCAACATTTTAGGGGCTGCAGTTCCCATACTGTCCTGTAGGAGATGGTGCCCTATCCCTGCTCCAGGGCCAAAGTCAGGCCCAAGTTTGGGTTCCGTGCTACCACTGCTTGCTTCGCTGTACACCTGGGGCTTCTGCAGGCAGTGACAGCAGCCGACATGGAGGCCCGCCTGGCATGTGGCCTGGTGAAGGGCCACGCATATGCCGTCACCGATGTACGCAAGGTGCGCCTGGGCCATGGCCTGCTGGCATTCTTCAAGTCAGAGAAGCTGGACATGATCCGCCTGCGTAACCCCTGGGGCGAGCGGGAATGGAACGGCCCCTGGAGTGACACGTGAGCCCTGGGGATGGGCAGGGACAGGCCGGTGGGCTTCCTAGGAGAGTGGCACTGGGACTGGGCCTTGAAGGATGTGGGGATGATGGCATTAGGAATTGAAGTGGGAGACTGACTTTGGTATGGTGTATGGGTGGTAGGTTGGCAGAGGCAGAGGCCTGAAGGTGAACTGACCTGTAGGGATGCAGTGACTGCATGGCAGGTGGGCAGGGGAAGGGAGGCCATCAGTCATTAGCACATGAGGCCGACACTCATGGCTGCTGTGACAGCCCTCAGTTCCAGGGGGTAGGGGCAGCGGGCTAACCACAACTGTCCCTCAGGCCCCCTCTCTCACTGCTTCCTTTCCCCTGCCGTTTCCGTGTCCAGTTCAGAGGAGTGGCAGAAGGTGAGCAAGAGTGAACGAGAAAAGATGGGTGTGACCGTGCAGGACGATGGCGAGTTCTGGTGAGTGTGCTCATGCCCAGCATCTCGGCCTGTGGGGGAGCCTCCGGGTGCCCTGCAGGGAGTACTGGGTGGGGAATCTAGCCCAGCCTGGTCAGCAGCTTGCTGTGTGACCTTAGGCAAGTCATACTGTCTCTCTGAGCCTGTTTCCTCCTCTGTATAATGAACTGGGCAGTAATGGTACCATTTACACTGTAGCTGTGGGGATTGGCTGTGCTGGCCTCCAGCCTGAGCCCTCAGCAAGTAGGCCAGGAGACTAGCAGTGAGGATTGACCTGAGGACAGGGCACACTGCCAGCCTGTTGCCGAGTGTTAACAGGGAAAGAAGAGGCCTCCGAGAGGAGCTCACTTCCAAGCCAAGACTCGGAATGCAGAGTCACAGTTGGTGGGTAAGGAGAGACACAGCCCAGTGGTGAGAGAGTGCGGCTCTCGCAGTTTGGGAAGAGGGTATTCGGAAGAGGGGAAAGCTGGTGGTATGGGGTTGAGGGGTAGGCTGGGAAGGAGATGGTAGCCCAGACGGAAGGGCCCAATAGCCAGTCTTGCTTTCATCCTGCCTGTTTATTGAGGCCTCACAGCAGACGTGGAAGAGAACAGGTAGAGGTAGGCATTATAAACCGTAGAGAGCTACACACATTAGTTAATCGTCATTGCTACAGCAGCCAGGGCCAGCTGCTCTGTGTGCTGGAAGTTGTACTGCGTGCTTCTCGGGCACCATGAGACAGCTACGCTAGCTCCCCAAGCTGGGCAGCCATTGGTAGACTCGTTCTCATTTCCCAAATGAGGCAACTGAAACCAAAAGGGGTGAAGGGTCTGTGTGATGCCATGTCCAGTTCGCAGCTGTGTGGCCCTGGTTTGGAGCTCGTGGGGCATGCAGGCAGGGGGTCCTGGCGAGCTGCCCTCCTCAGCCTTTCCCCACACCCAGGATGACCTTTGAGGATGTGTGCCGGTACTTCACTGACATAATCAAGTGCCGCCTCCTCAACACATCGTACCTGAGCATCCATAAGACGTGGGAGGAGGCCCGCCTGCGCGGTGCCTGGACACGGCATGAGGACCCACTGCAGAACCGCAGCGGAGGCTGCATCAACCACAAGGACACCTTCTTCCAGAACCCGCAGGTGGGCATTCTTGGACCCCTGCCATACCACTGAGCACATATGGGGATGCCCGTATCTGCCTCATTAGGGACTCCCTTGTGGTCTTGGTACATCTTTGTTTCTCCTTGGGCCTTAGCATACCTGTCTGTACAGTGGGGTTAAGGTGGTTATACCAGTCCCAACTGGGGGTCATGAAGCCCATCTTTATAATTTGACTTGAAAATGGTGAAAGTGAAGAAACTGTGGCTCTTAGGGCCCTGAATGACTTATTTAGAGTCTCCTAGACATTTAGAGGCTGAGCTGTTTAGGGATTCATCAAACCCCTTGTTTCTATAACAGCACAATTCTGCCCATTCCTGAGGAACTTGGCTGTCTGGGCGCCCTCTCAGAAGTCTGTCTCCCTTGGCTTCCTCAGTCATGACCCATAGCATCTGCTTAGTCCTCGGACTTGATGTTCCTTTATTGAGCACCACCTGTCTTCCAGCCTGTGGGCTGAGATTGTCTCCCTAAATTCTCCCAGTCTTCATTCAGGGAAACCATTGTAAACATTGGTGCACCCCTGTCACAGAGGTGGGGCTGAGGCTCAGAGGTGATGGGACTGACCCAAAGGTCTGGTAGCTATAATGGCTGGGGCCTGGCTCTGGAGCCTGGGCTCCCAGGAGGCAGTGAGCCCATACATGGCACAGTCTCAGGGCAGTGTCTCTCTCTCCTTGGCCAAAACTACAGTATATCTTTGAGGTCAAGAAGCCAGAAGATGAAGTGCTGATATGCATTCAGCAGCGGCCAAAACGGTCCACCCGCCAGGAGGGCAAAGGCGAGAACCTGGCCATCGGCTTCGACATCTACAAGGTGAGGCCATCAGAGATCCAGACCATGAGTTTGGGCTCCCCACACCTGGGGAGAGCATTCTAGAAAGCCTTGCTCACTGCCTCACCCCAGCCCTTCCAGCTGCACTGGCTGATGCCATAGGGATGTCATGGTGATGCTGTGGTTTGGGCCTGTTGGTGATGTCTGTAGAGGGCCTTGCTTGGCTTCTTGGGATCCCTCAGTCTGATTCCTTCCTGTGCAAGACCCATAGCCTAGACATCTGATGAATGAGGAAGAGGATTGCTGTTGTTGGGCTGGGCTGTGGGAGGTCCTGAGTATCAGGTGTGCCTTGCTGAGCAAAGGCAGGAGCATCTTTGGGTAAAGAGGCAGGCTTACCCCTGGCCTTCCCTGTGAAACTGGAAACCGGCCTTCTACACATGATGTCCAGTATGTGGCAACCTTTGGCATAGAAGGATCCCAGGCACTTTTCAGCCCCTCAAGAGCTTGAGGAGACCACATGGGCATGAGAGACACTTGGTCATGCTGGATCCCCAGCTTTTGGTGTGCTTGGTCACGTCAAGGCCATCGATACCCATTGTTGTGCTGTTGCATTCATTATGTGTCGTGATTTGCCTTGGTCACTTTCTTATTGCTGTGGAACAATACTCAAGGCACACAGCTTAAAAGAGGAGAGGTTTATTTTGGCTCATGGTTTCAGAGGCCTTGGTCCACATGTGGTCCACCAACAGTGGTAGAAGTACATGGCTAAATGGCCTGGCAAAGGATGGCTGCTCATCCTATCTCATCCAGGTAGCAGAGAGAGAAGGGAGGAACTGGTGACAAGATTGTACCTCATAGGCCCCAATGATCCATCCCTCCATCTGCTTAATTCCACAGGCAGTCATCAGTAATGATTAACCACTGATGGGCATAGTGCCCCCATGATCCCAATCACCTTCCAAACACATGAAACTTCTGGGGGGCATTTTAAATTTAAACTACAGCATGGCGCATTGTTGTGACTTTGGTATGTTGTGACCTTCACTATTGTGACTGTAACACACTGTGACACTTGTCTTGAGAATTGTCTTAGATATACTGGCAGTTGGTGATGTCATTTTCATGGATTATGCTGTGGCTTAGGCAGATCACATTAGGTTCCCCTTTATCCAGGAAGATATGTTTCAAGACCCCTAATGGATGCTTACCCGCTTACCCTACAGATAGTATCAAACCCAGTTACTATACTGATAAGCAGAATGGCTGCTAAGGGATTAATGGGCAAGTAACATACACCGCATGGATACACTGAACAAAAGGTTGATTCATGTTCTGGATGGGGTGAAATGAGATAGCATGGGATTTCATCTCAGTACATAGAACAGCATGAATTCTAAAATTATGGATTGTTTGTTGCTGGAGTTTTGATTTGGTATTTTCAGAGCATAGTTGACTGTAGGTAACTGAAATCATCAAAAGTATAACTGCAGATAATGGGAATACAGTGCGTGGATCTGTCGTGACAGAAGCCCTAGGGACACTGTTAGAGAGGATTTCTTTCTCCCTCTTTTTTTTTCTTGATACTAATAGTGAACCCAAGGCCTTTGCACTCAGCTATATTTCCAGCCCTTTTTAAAGTTTTTGTTTTATTTTGAGACAGGATCTCACTAAGTTGCCCAGGCTGGACTTAAACTTGTGTATCTCCTACCTCCCACAGTGATGGGATTATAGGTGTGTAACCTGCCTGACATTCCCCTCTTTTTTCAGTGACTTTTATTGAGATTACAATTCATTCACAGGCCAGCCAATTCACCCACTTAAAGTCTACAATCTAGTAACTTACAGCGTAGTCACAGAGTTGTGCAACTACTAGCATAGTCAGTTTTAGAACATTTTCATCACCCCAAAAAGAGACCCTACTACCCTAGGCCATTGCCCCCTGTCCCTTAAGCCCTCTTCCCCCTCAGCCACAGGCAGACACCAGTCTACTTCTGCCTCCATAGACTTGCCTATTCTGGACACCTCATGTATGTGGATTCATCTGAGCTTTTCGTAGTGGCAGAGTAGAGATGGGTGGGCTGGCCATGTCCGATGGGGCTCAGTGTGGCTTAGCCCTTCCTGTCTCGTGCAGGTGGAGGAGAACCGCCAGTACCGCATGCACAGCCTGCAGCACAAGGCTGCCAGCTCCATCTACATCAACTCACGCAGTGTCTTTCTGCGCACGGACCAGCCCGAGGGCCGCTACGTTATCATCCCTACCACCTTCGAGCCAGGCCACACTGGCGAGTTCCTGCTTCGAGTCTTCACAGATGTACCCTCCAACTGCCGGTACGTGACGGTTGGGTTTGATGATGGGCTTGTGTGGGCCCAGGGTTGGTGGGATGTGTTCCACACTGAGCCCCAAGGGGTCTCCACTGCAGAGGTACTCAGTGTCTCCATGGGACTCAGGTATCCCATCCCCTTGGGCTGACCCCCCTGCCCAACCTCTTTCTCTCCATTCCCCTGCCCCCCTGCTCTAGCCTCTGTTGGGCATGACTAGAAATAGTGGGTCATGTGCAATGCACTTCAGTTACAAAGTAGCTTGCGCTCACCTCATTTGATCTTCCTGTACCCCTGAGCAGAAGGCCTGATCAGTCTGTTTTGCATGGGAAAATAAGGATCAATCTTAGGAGGGTTGTCCAGGCCCGTGAAGCCAATGGTAGTAGTATTAGACTGAGCCACCCAAGATTGAGGTCTTGGATTATCTCCTACCCGTGGTAACTGATTCTGGGGTTCAGAAGACTAATGAAACCATCCCGTCCCTGCTGAGGTACAGACCTTGTACATCTATACCTTGGAATGGGGTCCAAACTCAATGTCCCCAGGAGGAGAGGTGGTCCTGCCTGATTTCCAATATTATGAGCAGGGGCCCTCCCCTGAACGAACTTAATGCCTCCTGTAAAGTGGGCAGATAATAGGCATCTCCCAGGCTTTGTGAGGTTTAGAAGTAATATGTGTAATAACCAGCAGAGGGCCTGGCACATGGCAATTGCTCAATGAATTGCTTTTCTGTGGTGAAAAGCAGGGTACATTTGGGTAGGGATGGAGATGACAGGAAACCCCCACATTGGGTGGTTAGGGGTCCCCATTGAAAGTGGCCCAGGACTAAAGGAATGTCTAGACTAAATGCAATTCTTCTCTCCTTCCTCACTATTTGAACCCATCCTCACTTATCTTCCTGGCACCCCATAACCTGTCCTTCCATCAGGGAACTACGTCTGGACGAGCCCCCCCATACCTGCTGGAGCTCCCTGTGTGGCTACCCCCAGCAGGTAACCCAGGTCCATGTCCTAAGGGCTGCTGGTCTCAAGGACTCTGCATCAGGTGAGCTCAGTGGACAAAAGCCCTGGCCCTGCTCACTCAGGGAGAGCTTTCTGGGTGAGGCAACCTTCTTCCAGGCTGAGGAGATATTAGTATAAAAAACCTAATGAAAAGAACTGGGGGAGCCGGTGTACTGGGCAGAGGGAGCAGCCTGGGTAAGGATCAGAAGGCCAGATAATACTAGCTGCCTGTCTCTGAAAGTTAAGGGGCCCTAAGGTGGGTCCAGTTCCAGCCTTGCCTTCCTCTAAATGACAAAGCCCAGATAGGCATCTTGTCTCTTAGACATCTGTCCCATCCAGGTGCTGCTCCAGCCCTGCCCTCACATCAACCCCCACTCCCTCTCTAGGGGCCAACTCATATGTGATTATCAAGTGTGAGGGGGATAAAGTCCATTCGGCTGTGCAGAAAGGGACCTCAACTCCTGAGTACAATGTGAAAGGCATCTTCTACCGCAAGAAGCCAGGCCAGCCCATCACTATCCAGGTGAGCCCACTTTGCCTGAGTCACAGGGGCAGGGCTCAGGACAGAAGAGCCTCGGGCAAAGACCCAGGGGTTCCAGGTCCTGGCTGTTGGTCTGCCCCCACCTCCCAGTGTAGCCTTGATGTTCTCTTGCCTGCGTCTCCTGCCACTCCAGTGTCCTCTTTGTATGTGGACAGATTGGTTTAGCCAGTGCAATTCAGAAACCCAGCAGGGTCATTGTCATTCTCCTCACTGTGGGAAGTGGCCATCTCTGCTGGCCTTGCCCAAAGCCTTTCCTCAATGCCCCTGTGGGTGGGTCACCTGGTAAAGTGGCACTGAGGTGGTGTGTGGGGCCTGGCTGTTTCCTCAGAGCAGGGCATAGAAAGCCCTGTCCTTGGACACAGCCTTCCTTCTCCTCTCAGGCCAAGGTGTCTGGTGCGCGATGATTCTGAGCTCATTAGCAGGAAGCTCTGTGTCCCCCAGGCCCAGAGCAGCATCTCTCTGGGTGAGAAACCATCTGTAAACAAATACTTGGGGACCCCACGGGAGCCATTGTAGATTTTCCAAGTTTTTTTTTTTTAACTCTGGGTCCCACTGGATCAAATCACAGACCCATAGCTATTGGGGCTAGAAGGACACTTGGGAGCTGTTGACCCACCCTTCGTGTTGGCACTGGAGAAGCAGTAGGGAAGGGCAGGGGCAGGTGGCTTATCCAGGTTCACACATGCTCAACAGCAGACCTTGATAACAGAGCTACCTTCATAAATGGAAGGACATGATAGGTGGAAGCCCAGAGCTCTGCCCAAAGGTCATTGTGAGACAAACAGCCCAGGCTCCTGTCATCACTAGACTCGCACTGTGGGAAGTGGTTCAGGGCCCTGCTGCCACCTCCAGCACCTGCCATAGGCAGTATTCCTGGTCTTGGGATGGCCCCTCCCATGATCCTGTCTTCTCCCAGGTCTGGAACCATCGGATCCTAAAGGATGAGTTCCTGGGTCAGGTGCATCTGAAGGCTGACCCTGATGACCTCCAGGCCCTGCACACCCTGCACCTCCGAGACCGCAGCAGCCGGCAGCCCAGCGACTTGCCGGGCACCATTGCTGTGTACATCCTAAGCAGTGCCTCCCTTACAGCTATCTGACACCTGCCCATTACTTGGCCCCAGTAGTTCTCACCACTATCTGCATGTCCCTGCCGGGCCTGGGACCAGCCTCAGAGCCAGACACTGGGATCCTTTTCCCACTTTTCCCTTGACTTGTTGTGTGACCTTGGGAGATCTCAGCACCTCGCTGAGCCTCCATGTCCAGAGGACCCCAAAGCATACCCTTCTTATGAGGGAAGTTTTCTTGCCTGGGATTTGGAGTAGCCCTCCCCTCCCCAGCTTTCACTACTGCTAAGGGACTCTATCCGTTGAAAATATTTTCCTGAGGCCCTGCTGTCTGCTGAGGAGTGCCAAGAAGACGTCACTTGTTTACACACAAACTGCCATGTCCCCAAGCCCCATCCCTGCCCTTGTTGACCAGGCCATTTCACTTGCTCTGTCACCTACATCTAGCCACCTGGAAAGGACCGACTCGCCAGCCACCCGCTAGGTTCCTGGTCGGGCTGGAATTTAGGAAATGTGTGGGTTACATTTGTTCATCCTTGAATCTTGTCCATTTGCCCACCCGTCTATTAACTCAGTAGAGATTTGCCAATGAATAAACAATGCCCAGGAGGCCCCCGGTGAAACAGGGAGCCCCCCCCCCCCCCAGCCTCGGGCCTCACCTCACCTCTGCCCTCAGGTCTTCTCAGAGGCAGATGCCCAGACAAGCTGCAGCTGCCTGCTTGCTCCAGGTTCCAATTTTATCCCCAGCCTCTGGTCTGAGGTCTCTGAAGGGAAGTGGTACCTTCCTGCCTTCACTGCCTGATATGGGAAAAGATGTGCCCAGTTAGAGACCTAGGTAGGCAGAGGGGCCATGGGGACCAAGGGGAAGGCTGTGCTTCCCTCTATCACAAGGCCCTTAGGAGAAGGGACTCTGGTCTGGGTAGTGCCAGCCCTGGCATCAGGTCACCTAGTGGATGCAGCAGCCGAGAGGTAATTCCATCACCTGGCCGGAGGCCCCGCAGTCTACATTCTCCCAAAGAGCCAAGGAGGCCACCGTGCTCTTCTTGCTGTCTGGACCAAAATGTTCCTTTTAGTCGTTGGTTTTTTATATTGTTCCTGTGGGGTTTTGTTTTTAACCTCAGTTTTAACCAAGGGTGTTTAAAGGAAAGCCTGCACCCCTTTTATCTTCTAGACTCCAGTTTTGCTGGTCCTCTGATTTTATTCTGATTTCACCTGGGGAGGGACACAGACACAATCAGACTTTCTCCCAGGTGGCCTGGAGGAAGGTGAAGATGAAGGTGTTTATACTTGGACGTCTGCCAACTGGCGCTGACTGTGTTTCTGGGGAATTCTTGTTACCCGCTGGTGCTGTGACCCACTTGGGGCCTCCTCAGTGCCCTCCTGGGGCTCAGCAGATGAAAAGCAAAGTTAGTTCAAGAGCAGGAATTCCTCTTGGGCGCCAGGACTTTGTCCTTTAGGCCTCGTGGTGTGGGCAGTGCCCTGACCAGAGGTGGTGGATCCTCTGGCTTTGCCACCTTACTCCTTGGCTCACCTGGCTCCTGGGTCCTGTCTTGGGCCACAGAAGGGGCAGGAACCAAGAGACCAGGAGCACAAGAGGATTCTTTCTCTCAAGCTAGGGCTTCCCCTCGAGGACCTGGGCCTGGGCAAGTCATTTAAACCTCTTGTGCCTCGATTTCTCCCTCTGCAAAGTGGGGCTAATGGTCCCTATTTGTCAGCACACTCTGTAGCAAGTGCTGAGTAAGGGCAAAGTGACACTCCCTTCTCTGTATTTCTGTGTGCACGCACACTATACACGCACTCATGTAATCACCGTTTCTCAACGTCTGTTTCACATTAAGACTCCTGAGTCAGGGATGAAGAGGTGGGCACTGAGTAAGCTGCCCTGGGCCTCAGGGCCTGTCACATGGTCTTTGCTCAGCCATATCTCCCTGGGATACAGGGGCAAATCAGGACCAACAGACCAGTGTGGGCTTGGGGCTGGGTACTGCCTCCCACCCTAGCAGAACTGGCAGCCCTGCTCATGCTTCCCGCCCCTCAAGGGAGGCCAGGCTGGCTCCTGGTCTGCAGGGATCTCTGTCTCCAGGAGGCCGTGGGCACTGGGCGGGTGAGGATGAAGGGTGGGTCAAGGAAAGCAAGTACTGTGTTCACCTTCTGCTCTCAGGGGGCCCCTGAGTCCCCACTTGGAGATGGGTGGGGCCTGCAGCCCGCACTGCAGAGACCTGAGCTTCACTCCTCTCAGCCCACCACAGCCAGGGAGAGAGTAAGCCTGTTCTATTCTGAGAATAAACATCATCACGATTCCATAGAGTTCTCCCTGTGTCTGTTTCTGGAGGGAGGAGGGAGGAACTGTAGATGACTATCCTCTGGTCAGAAGGATGAGCAAGGGTCCCCGAGCTGAGAGCAGTGCCTCCACCATTCCTACCTTCACACAACAAATCTGAGTGGGGTTGGTCTTGCCGACAAGGAGACGGACCCCGCTCGGGAGCAGGGGGTGGACTGCTGTGTATGTGCAGGTTGAGATAAGCACTATGTGGGACCTGCTAGAAGTCTTCTAACCTGTTGGGTTTAGCCAAGCCTAAGTCATGGTCCAGGGAGACATAAGTAGCCACGTGTAGTGTACAAAAAGAGATGGGCTGCTGGGACATTGTTGGGCAGCGGAGACCAGAGCAGAGCTGCTGGGGAAGTGTGGAGAGCTCTTGCTAGGAAACCAGGAGGGGCGGGTGGGGGTGAACTACATAGAACTGCACAGTGGGTTGGGTCCAGGGGCTAAAGCGGGTATGAGTGCAGGGGACAGCAAAGTGATCTCTGTGGCTCACATTAGAGGCTTTGCCCCGATGGAACAGCATTGAAAGGTGGTAGGAAAATAAGTGACAGGGCCTAAGCCAGGCCTGTAATCCCAGCACTGCGGAAGGTTGAGGCAGCAGGGTCTCAAGTTCAAGCCCTGCCAGCCTAACTTAGTGAGAGCCTGCCTCAAAATGAAAATGAGCTGGGAGTGTTCAGTGGAACGGCTCTGGGTTCAAGTCCTGTGCCAAAGGGGAAAGAAGATAGGGCCTAACGGGAGGTGACTAGGAAGGGATAAATGCCTTCTCGAGAGAGTGGGCTTGCTTGCTGTGACAGCATGTTAGAAAGCGAAGCTACCCCAGGTATTTAGACTGCATCCCAGGCACAGCTCACAGGTTCCACACTGCTACCTGTGGCACCGTTCTTGGTGACGACATGGCACAGCATGAGCCCCTGCCAGAGGTAGCCGTCTAGGCTTGGACTTTACAGCCACCAAAACAGTGAGTCACAATTAGTCCTTGGGCCGGGCCAGGAGCCTGGGAGACAGGTAGCTTGAGGCAGTGTAGGTGCGAAGTATCAGCTGCAGATGTTGTCCAAGGAATAAAGAATGTGCTCCAGATCAACTCCTCTCAGGGCCACCATGCTGGGGTGCACTGTGGCATCCTGAGTGCAGAAGGAAGGCCCTGGGACTGTCTTCCCTGGCACACTCAGCCTGGCTCCCTAGAAGGAGTTGCCCTTACAGCCTGTTCCCACTAGGCGGTACTGTTGAGCCGTTGGCAAGAGTCAGAACCCTGCCCCACCCCACCCTGTCAGTGGTTTCTTGACGGACACTCCCAAGGGTGGAGACCCACAGAAAAAGGAGGCCTGCCTCTACTGGGCCTAGAGCTGCCTCCGAGCTGTGGTTGTAAGCCAAGTGTGGGCAAGAAAAAGGGCCGGGTCTCAGAAAGGAGCCTCTAGGCCACCATCTTGGCCAATATGAATGATAAAGATGTGGGTGCTTCTTGTTTGCCCCACCCCCTTCCGGGCACACACTTCCACTTGACTTTGTTCCTTTATATGTAAAGTTGATTCTTGTTAGCTGGACTGAATGATTATAAAACAACACAGATCCCCCCACCCTCCAGAACAAGTTGTGAGGGCAATGTTGACTTCATGAGCTTCTGGGGGCATGTCGTGGGACGTAAGTCTGGGGCCCTGGTGGCGTGTAAAGGGAGGGAAGAAGGTGCCAGAATGCATGCAGGGGATGGCTCAGCGATTTCCCTGCTCTCCGCAGTGCTTGGCCTGACCAGGCCTACTCAGAGGCGCAAAGTGTTACAGAGGAGAAAGCTGGCCGGGTGGAGTGCAGGCAGGTCTGAGACTCCTGCAAATCAGTGACAAGTCAGGAACAGGGTTTGCTTCTAGGTGCTGAGGCAGCAAGTAGTGGTACTGCAAAGGACAGGAGGCACCTGAGGCCTGTGTGACTCCCGGCCCTGCACGGCTCAGCAGCACCGCTAGAGACCAGTGCCCACGGCTCTGCACAGAGCCCTGGGCCGCCTCTGGACACTGGTGGCAGCACGGCCTCCCTGCCTGCTGATGTCACCACACCCAGACCTTGGGGGCCCCCTGGGCTCCGCCTCCTGGGAGAAGGCTCTGGAGTGAGAGAGGAGGGTGGCAGTGCTGGCTGGACAGCCGCCTGGGCAAAAAGAACAGGAGAAAGCCAGGCGCCCAGAGCAAGCCTTTGGGCAAGCCTCAGAGGGGCCAGCGTGTCCGTAGGCTAGACTGGACTTGTGACTCCAGCCTCTTGAGTCCTTCGTGCAGGTGGCAGCTACAGCTGAGACGGGGACGCTCACAGTGCAGCTGAGACCCGGGTAAGGCTGAGTTGTCCCTGTCCTGGCACTGGGAAAGGGTGGGTTTTTTTAGATCTGAAAGGAGTAATGGACATGGGCCACCTCTGGAGTCCCTGTTCCCGTGGCCACTTGGTCCTGGGTTTCCTACCAACCATGAGGGCTCCACCACAGCAGCCATTGAATGGAATTGCCCTGAGCTTGGAAAGCTGGAGGCTTGTACCCTGGAGAAGGGAAGTCCAAGGAACAGCATCCATCAGATTATCTGTGAGCTAGAGCAGGGGCTGCGGGGCACCCTGGGACAGGGGAGCAGACGTGGGGTAGCAGAGACTTGGGGGGAGTCCTGTATCTCTGCCTCTTGTACCCTTCTGTGTCTCTGTGACAGTCTTTGTCTCTTCCTTGAGTAAGTCACTTCCTGTCTCTACTTCATCAGTCAAGATTGTCACAGGACCAAGGCAGAATCAGGCAAGGACTTGGAAACACATAGCCTGTGTTCCCCATTGCCAATGTGAAAAGCCATGAACTTGAACATAGTCTAGTTCTTATTTTTAGAAATAAAATCTGTATCTTATGGTTTTTTTCTATATTTAGAAATCTTGAATTTTATACCCTCACCACCCTCCAAAGCCCTAACTCTTTCATGGGAACTAGTTTGACCCCAGCTCTCATGGATCATACTGGCACAGGATGCCAACATAGAACCCAGGTGTCCTCTGTTTCCACAGCTGCTGCCTGCTGGAACTTGTTGGATCTGCCTCCCTAGAAGTTATGCAGGCTGTGTCTCCAGAAGGACCAGGTGCCCTCTGAGGCCCACAGCTTCAGCCGGGGGTCAGAGCTCATGTGTCTGGCTATGTTATGAGCAGAGGATCAGATGCCCCAGCGTCTCTTAATGGACTCTTGTGAAAAATTGATGTTCGTCCTAGGGACGGCTCAGGCAGGAGGGGCCTCGTGTCAGGGTTCATGGGTTCACAGCTGCCTTTGACAGCCACACTCATCCCCAAAGTCTTTCCTGAGCCCATTTCTGGGCCTGGACAAGGCTAGAGAATAAGGTAAAAATTTAAACTGTCCCGAGGACTGGCCCTGGATTGATGCCCTGACTTTATGGGCAAACATGGAGACAGGCCCTGACCAGATAGTGTAATACACTAGTCAGAGCTGGGAATAAATGGAAACTGAGAGGCTCATGCCAGCCTGGGGATAGTCAGGGAAGGCTTCCTGGAGGATGCCATCTCAACTGAGCCGTGAACCATAGATAAGATTTTACTCGTCAGAATTCTAGGCAGGAGGGACAGGAAGTATGAGAGATGGAATATTTCAGGAATAGTGAGTTTCTGAGGATGGTCTCAGTATAGGCATAAGAAGAAAAGCCTGGAACAGCACCAGGGGCTGGGCTCTTTTGAGCCTTAAAAGCCAGGCTTCAAGAGTTTCCTCCCAAGGGTAGAGGTGCTTGGCAAGGGTGGGCCAGAGTGTACCACAAACAGGTTATGCTCAGCCCCTGACTGTCCTGTCAGACCAGGCAACCCCGTCACCCACAGTCCTCAGGCATCCCCAAACTTGGAAGCTGGAGATCAAGGTCTAGCACCTGGGACCTCGGGCAGCGCCTGGGCTACATCTGATCCCCTTTGCCCACGAAAGTAAACTTGCTGCTCCCCGAGAACCCTTGGAAATCCCTGGACCACAGTGGCTGGGAGCGTGACGGTGGTTCAGCTGCTCTGGGCAGCAGAGATGGTGACATCTGCTGAGGCTCAGGTCACACGGGCTGGCTGTGGCCAAAGGAAAGAAGCCAGGGAGGATTCCCTCAAGGCCGGGGGCATGAGGGCTTGGGAGGAGCTGGGGGAGGGTGCCCAGCTGACACCTGCTAGGGCCAGGCTGCTCATAGTTTGACTGGTCTCTCCTGCAGAACCGTGTCCAGCTGGGCCGTGGGAGCTCTGACTCGGAGCCATGGTGATTCTTCAGCAGGTGAGTGCTCCCGTGCCACTGCGACTTCGACTTCGGCTTCCCACACTCTCAGTCCCCTAATCTCTCCCCGTTTACTTAGCCACGGGATACCTTCTCCAGTGCTTTCTCATTGAAAAATCCCTACTTGTTCTTTAAAACCCAGCTGTAAAACTTTTCCTCCCTCTCCCAGGCCTGAGCTCCCTGTGATGTGGCCCCAAGGCTCTCTTCTCTCACTGACTCTCCCGACTGGGAAGAAATGATTGATTTGCCTACATCTGCAAGGCCCAGGCATTCCAGCAGGTGAACAGCAGGTGCAAAGGCCCATGTGTGGGAAAGTCCATGGGCTAGGAGTTGGCAACACTGTGTAGGATGCACCGTAAGCCTGATTTGTTCTGAGGGCCTTGAACAGCAGTGATAGGGAGTACAGGGCCCAGGCTGGAGCTCCTTGGGGGCTTTAGGGAAGCAGATAGAGGTTCTTTCTCTCTCTGAGCCCTCCAACCACCCTCTATCCCCCTCTGCCCACCTCCTTTCCTCCCTAGGACCACAATAGCCTCCCACCCTCAGCCCTTCCCCGTGACCAGCCTGAGGCTCTAATGAGCTTCTGGTCTCCAGAGCAGGAGCCAGGAATGTGGGCTGGGAGCCAGTGGGCTTGGCTCAGGGCCCTAGGGCTTGCAGGGTTGGATGCTATGGGGGCTCCGCCAACAGCTTTCTGTTATCCTAGGCTGTCAAAGGCCAATGGAGCAACCTTGTCTTGTAGCCTTGAGGCCACATAGAAACAGTATGTTAGCTTATGAAAAAGTCGGATCAGGACAGGCTTCTGTCCCAGGGGCTGGAGGATGTCCTCAAGAGCCCCTTGTCCTGTTTAAAGGCCCATCAGAGACGGCCGGGACCTATAAAAGAAGGAAAGCAACCTTCACTGCGTATATGCTAGGTGCCAGAGGAGGAGGATTGAAGTGATACACAGCCTCTTAGAAGAATAGCCTGGGTTCCCATAGCTCCCAGAGGCGTTTTCCCCGCAGGCAGGCCTCGGACTGACTGGAGCCCCCATGGCCCTCTCTCTTCCCGCCACCTCTGAATGGTAGTCCACCTCCCCCCGAGGAGGCCTTGCTGAAGGCCAGTGTCAGTAGCTGAATGCTGTCTCTGCCTACTCTTCAAAGACGAAATGCCTTTGTCATAGCTCTGCAGCTCTGCATGGCAGATCCCACACACCTGGCTCCATCATGGCCTTCCTGTTTATAAGCTGGAGGAGCTGGGCCTATCCCTCATCCTTCCCTGACCTCAGCTTCCCCAGGTATAAAGAGGCTGAAAAGCCTCTTCTTCCAGGACTGAAGGCCAGTCTTCCGTCACCTGCTTCCTCAGCCTGCCACCTCCATCCCTGTGCTGAGAGGTCCACACAACACTCAGCTTCCCCTTCTTGCCTGGTGACATGTGCTCCTTCCCTGCAGAGGCATCCCTGCTTAGCTTTCCCAGGTCTGGATTGTCTCCCACTTTCTCCTCGTGCCTCCCTGGGCTCCCAGGGAGTCTAGGAATGAGGGAGAGCGTCCGCCTGCTCCCCACTGACTCCCCAGCCCACGCAGCGATGGAGTTCTCTGCTGAATGAGCACGTAGTAGTGAGTGTCCACCACTGTCGCCGGCACTGGGGTTGACCCCTGACTCCATCACTGTGTAACATACTGTAGGCAGGTTGCTACAACCATTTTCTGTGTCTGTAACAAAGCACTGGTGATGACCTACCTCATAGGAATATTTGAGGCTAATGTCAAGGCACGTGAAATGCTTAGCCCACTGTATGGCACAGGAGTCCGTGGAGGTTAGCTGCCATGACCACCACTAATGTGGCAATATTGGCAGTGCCCCTAGGTGTGACATTTGCCCAACTTTTTTTATCTCTTAGTTTATTTAAAGAAAGAATCTTAGGAGACCTCAGAGGATATGATGGTTTTTTTCCTTCATGTAGAGAATCACCCCAGCTGGGACATCTCAGTGACAAAGATTTGCCCATTTCCACCCTGTCGTCTAACCCAAAAGATACAAGACACAGGAGACATCTCCATAAAAATGGACCATAACCTACACCTCTTCACTCATGAAGAGAGCTTATGCACACAGCAAGGGTTCTAGTTCACCAGAAAATCTGTGGCGGCCCTCCCATGCACCAGGCACACCATACGTGATCTTGTTTTAGCACAAGCTAAGAGATAGACACCTTTGTGCCATTACTTCTGAGCCTTAGTCAGATTATGGAAACATGAGCTGGATGCATCTGGACACTTTAGGGAGCCATGATGCAGGGAGAAGAGCAGGCAGGAAGGGGAAGCCTGGGGAGAGTGCACAGGAGGTGGCACAGGGTGTGGAGGAGAAGAAACCAGACTGGCCATGCTGGGTGGCATTTGTAGGACATAGACTCTTTCCTGGAACCTTGTGGGAAGACTCATTGTGTTTAGGGGCCTGGGAGTGGGATGGGGATGCTTAGCCTACCCCAACCAAGTCTTACCTATCTAGTAAAGCAAGACCAAGCCCCTTCTCCATATAGGGTGGGCTCCTCAAATGCAGAGAGAAGCTTTATTCCCTGACCAGGAGGACTTTCCAGAGCAGTTAAGAGGACCACTAGAAAGAAAGCCCAGGAAAGGAACTGTGACAACCAGGGTCCCAAGGGGGCATTTGGGGCCTGGGATTGGTAAGGCTGCTTCAGGGATAGGGACAGAGCAGTCATGAACCTGTTGTACGAGCCTCTCATGAACACAGAGAAACCAAGGGTTCAAGGAGAAGGACTTGCCCAGGATTGCCAGGATAGGAGCAAGAACCCAGAGCACTGGGACATAGATCCACTTCTTTGAGGACCCCAAAGAAGGCTTTTTGTTTCAGTCAGAAATGATTTTCTGCTGACATGATTTCTTGCTGCGTGGTGGGGGTTAAGGTGAGACTATACATATGTGGCCCAGGGAAATATTGAAGACAAAGGTGTGAACCATTGGTTATAATCGGGCTGACCCTTTCACTAACATACAGTGTCTTCTTTGTGTCTTGCATCAACTTTGACTTCAGGAATGTTTGACCTGATCCTAGTATAGATGTCCCGACTATCTTTTGGTTGCTATTTGCATAGAATGTTATCGGCATGAAATCCTTCCACTTTGAGCCTATTTGTGTCTCAACTAAAGTAAATCTCTAGCAGGCAGAGCAGAATCATGTGTTTGTATCATTCTGACAAAATCTACCTCTCCCCATACTGGAGATTGACCCAAGAGCTTTCACCCTGAGCTGCATCTGCAGCCTTTTTAAAAATTTTTATTTTGAGAAAGTCTCCCATAAGTTGCCTGGGCTGGGCTTGAACTTGTTATACTCCTGCCTCAGCCTCCCAGAACACCAGGATTAGAGGCATATCTCACCATGCCCAGGTCAATCTGTACCTCTTAATTGGAGAGTTTAATAATCCATTTACATTTAAGACAATTACTGCAAAGGAAGAGCTTCAGCTGTTTTGCTACTTGTTTTCTGTGTCTTCTAAGTTTCCCTTGCCAGTTCCCCCAGTGCTACCTTCTTTTGTGTTTGACTGTGCTCATGTGTCATTTTAATTCTTTTCTCATTTTCTCTTCTATATAAGTTTTCCCTCTTCTTTATAAGTTTTGTTAAACATTCTAAATCTTTTTCTTTAATGGTTATCCTTAGTCTACAATTTGAACATCTTAGATTTACAATATACTTTAAGACCAAATTAGCTTCAATGGAATACTGAACAGATGCTTCGGAATAGTTCTACCCATCCCCCTTAGTATCGTCACATATTACACCTTTACACACTGTGTGTCTGTTAATGTGGTTCTATCATTATGTTATGCATGTCTTTTAAGTCATGTAAGAAACATAAAAAGTTACCAACCTAAAGTACAATTAATACTGGCTTTGTCTTTATCTCTATGGTACATTTGCCAGTTTTTTTATTCTTCATATGGTGTTTGAGTTACCACATCTTTTAATTGTTTCCAATGTTTTTACTGTCATATCCACATAACAAAATGTATCTTCTTATCTTAGCCATTTTTGAGGGCTCAGTTCAGTGCTCTTAAATACATTTGTACCGTCATGGTAGCCATGGCCATTGATGGCAGACATCCAAATATAGTTTCAGTTTACATTTCCTCAAAAGTGAAGTTAAGTGCTTTTCTGTGTGCTTCTTGTCTGTGTGTGTATCTTCGTTGGAGAAATGCCTTTGATTCAAGTTCTTCGCCCATTTTTTGAGTGGGGTTGTTTTGTATTCTTCAACGTCCTTTACTTAGTAGCATTTCTTATAGGATGGGCCAAATGCCGAAGGTCGACTCCTTCAGCATTTATTTATCTGGGAATATCTTAATGTCAACTTTTTCTGTGGAACTGGGGATACAACCAGAGGGCACTGTGCCACTCAGCTACATCCCCAGCTCTTTTCCTTTTTTGTTTTGAGACTGGGTCTAGCTAGGTTGCCCAGGCTAACCTCAAACTTGGCGGATCCTCCCTCCTCAGGCTCCCAAGTAACAGAGTAGAGTGCAGGCATGTGCTACTCTGCTTGGCACACCTTTATTTTAAAAAAAAAAAAAATAGCTGTGCTAGACAATAAATTAGTGGCTGACAGACTTTTCTGTCTTTTGGCATTTTAAATATGTTATTCTAATCCCATCTAGACCCCATGGTTTTTGCTGAGAAATCAGGCTGACGCTCATGGTATGGGGTCTGCGCCTGTAACAGTCACTTCCTTCTTGCGACTTTTGGTTTTCTCTTTGTCTTTGCCACTTGTGGGGAAGACAAAGATTCCTCCAGCTCTGGGGACCGAGGCGTAGAGGGCCAGGGCGCAGGGGGCCTGGGCGCTAGCAAGGCCGGGCTCTCAGCACCCAGCGATGTCTCCCTAGCATCACCCCTTCCTCTCCCTCTCATCCCCTCTCCCCTCTGGTTCTCTGCACTGTACTCTTCCCTTTTGCTGAACTGCCTTTCCCCTCAGGAATGTCTGAAAGATCACGGCCCTCAGCTGCCACCCCTGCAGGACTGCCTCAGTTAATGACCAGCACACACACAGTATTGGCTCTGACAGGCACCAATCACAGGGGTTATATCTTCTAACCCGCTAAATGTGGACTGCTGTGATCCCAGCGTCTGACCGTGGGAACACAAAGGTGCCTGAAGCAGGAGACTTCCTCAGGGCAGCACCATAGTCAGGGCTGAGCTGGGATTGAAGCTCAGACGTCTGCCTCCCTGTCCCAGCTCTCGGCAGTCACACTATTCCAGCTCGCAGGGCCAGTCTGCTCTTATCTGCCTCGGGGTTTGTCCACCCCCCAGGCAGGGAGCTGTGAGGACATGTCTCATTCACATTGTCCTGTGCTTTGGTCTGAGACTGTGCCCAGCGAAGGCTGGTTTTACCGACATGGGAGACTCCCCGGAGCCCACTACCTGCCTTCTCTGTGTCTGAGGGGCTGGTCCCCCTGGGCAGGCTGGCAGGCAGGGTTGCTCTTGTCCTGGATTTGGCTGGGGAAGCAATCTCCTGAGAACAAGATCCCGCACAGCCACAGCGTAAGCTGGAGAGGGGAGCGGGAACCCCGGGGTCAGTCCGCTTAGTGCTGGAGGCGGGGAGGGGAACAGCTCCGGGCTCCTTCCCTGCCCCTCCCCTGCTCGGTTCCCTTTGCTGAGGACTGCCAGACTCCTGGGATTGCAGACAATGCAGAGAACCAAAACTAGAGCCAGGAGGCCTTGAAGAGAGAAGACAGAAAAAGGAACTAAGAGGAAAGCGATATGCATCGAGTGGGCAGAGGAGGACTGCAGGAAGGGGCCCAGCGCTAGAGACACGGCACGGTGGCCTCTGGCTCCCAGCCCTGGAGCTACGTGCCCAGCCTGTTGGGGATGCCAGGACACAGGAGCCTGCCTGGCCCACTGTGGCGTGAACTCTGAGCCACCGGGTGGCTCATGTCCCGGGAGGATCAGTGAACCCCACAACCCCCCTTGGTGGCCTTTCCTCGGTCTGGACATCCCCCGCAGCTGACCCCAGGCCCCGCACAGGACAATCAGGGGCAGGCACTCCTTCGTGTCTTTCC
Source organism: Ctenodactylus gundi (assembly GCA_004027205.1). NCBI lineage: Eukaryota > Metazoa > Chordata > Mammalia > Rodentia > Ctenodactylidae > Ctenodactylus > Ctenodactylus gundi. The sequence goes on from PVKB01003747.1 coordinate 45,590, forward strand.
CGGAAAGTTGCCCCCAGAGGAAGGTATTTTTCTGCTGGTGGTCTCCAGAGGTCGCCAGCCAGCCGGCCACACCCCTTCCTGTTAGTCCCCCCAAAGGCTCAGAGTTCATTACGTTCTGTTCTATAACACCCGTGCGTTTCCTCCTATAGGAAGCATGGTGGTTTTCTCCAAAGCTGCGGGTCAGAACGAGGTTCCAGGCGCTGGGTCTCGGCGCCCCTTGCTGCGGCTTCGGGGATCCACCCGGGCCCCCGCGAAGGTGGGATCCAGGAAGACGCGAGGGTCGGGCTGCCCGGGCGCCCCCTCCCCACCCCGCCCTCGGGCGTCACCTAAGCCGCCGTTGCTATGGGCCCGCGGCAGATGGCCCGGTTTAGGGTTCCCGGGCGGCGGGCGGGCGGGAGCGCGCACTGGATTAAGTGAATTAGGGAGCCCAGGTCCTCCGCCTTCGCCGCCAGACCCTCGCGCCATGGACTCCCCCGGCAGCCCCGCTGACCCCGGCGAGGCGACTGCCCGGCAGCCTGGCAAGTGGGCGCTGGTGCGCAGCCTGAACCAGGCGCTCAAGGCCTACGCGGTCATGCCGGTGAGAGGGAGGGAGCGGGAGGGCCTCAGTTTCGCTGCCGGCTCAAACCCAGGCGGGGCACAGGGTCGCAAAGCCCCGGTCCACTCACGGGATCTCTGACCTCAGCAGCCCCCAGGCAAGGGGGATTGGATCTGGAAACCCAGGGCGCCTGAGGAGGATCAGGTGGTGGGCCCTTTGGGAAGAGAAGCTGCCAGCTTGCGCTGGGCTCCCGAGCAGGGAGTGACCCCGGGGACACAGGGGGGCCTCGGCCAGCATCTGCAAGCTGGCTGACTGCCTGTATAAGAAAAATATGGCCGTCCTACATCCTCTGTGTCACCAAAGGTCAACAGCGGGGCACTGTTCCCTGCTGGTAGATGAATGCTTCTGAAAAACACGGGTCCTTGTCTTTCCTACCTGTGAAATGAGTGTCAAAACCAGGGTCCCAGAGTCTGTATGAAGTTGGGGGAGTCAGAGGGGGGGAAATGTCCTGAAGCAGACGTCCCCGCAAGCAGGGCCCGAGCCCCTAACCAGATCCCAGAAGAGGACAGCAGAGGAAGGAGCCAAGGCCCTACCGGGAATTAGCCCTGACCGGATTCTGACCCACCTGGGAGGAGGCCTGCATTTGCAGAGTCCCTCCATATGCACTGACTCCTTGTGTTAGGACTGGTGAGAAATGTGAGCCCAGAGAGACCACGTGTCGTAGCCAAAGCCAAACAGCAGAACCAGGACTAGAACTCAGAGCTCTTGACTGCATTATTGCTGTGGCTATGTGCTGGCTTTCTGGGGAGTAAGGGATAAAGGGGACTGGATTTTGGGGGTGACCTTGAAAATTTTTAAATAGACCCCTGGGAGCCTGCAATGCTGGTGGGGGTGGTTGCTGGGGGACCCTCTGCTTCAGCCCTGTATTTGACTGACAGTGTATAACTTGTGCCATATCACAATTCAAGGTGAGGGCCCAGGAGATGTGCACCACAGTGTGGAAGTAAAGTTGTCTATGGGCAGTGGGGCCGGGTGTAGACACAGCTGACTAGGGGCTAGGCTCGGGTGAGGATGCGACACGGAGCCCTGCGCCGAGCTTGCCTCCTTCCTCAGTGCCACATCATGCTCCCTCTCAGCCTCCTCCCTCCTTCCTTCCACCACCTAATCTGTGACTCCTCACCCACCATATTAGTTGTTCTGATTCTGTCTGCCATGTGCCAGCAGGTGTATTGGTCGCTGACTTGATGTGTGACTGTGCCAGGTTCCTTTTCCCCCTTGTGCCTCAGTTGCTTCTCTGGAAAATGAGGACCTTTACTTCCTGGATGCATTCTGACCCCAGGCATATGGCTGGGATTGCAGGACGGACTGCTCCCCTTATGGGTTTTCTTACTGTAAAATTGTCCCCAAATCCCCTTGTTTGCCATTTAAAACTATTTCCTCAAGCTCTAACTTGATGCAGAAATACTTGTCACAGCCTTCCTGGTGACAGCCAGAGGTGGGAGAAGTTCTAGTGGCTTCTGCTGCTCGTGTAAGTCTGAGCAGCTCACCCGAGGCCACATTTCCTTCCTGCACAAGGCGTTTGGTTTTGTTTTCCAGTGCTAGGGATGGACCCAGGGCCTTTGTGTTATGTCCCAGCCCTTTTTAAATTTTTAATTTTGAGACAGGGTCTTGGTAAGTTGCTAAATTGCCCGCGCTGAGCTTAAGCTTGCAAGCCTCCTGCCTACGCCTCCCAGAGTGAAGGGATACAAGTGTGAGCCACCATACTGGCTACGGGGTGTTTTAGTTCAGATATGCCATGTTCTCTCCATGGGGAACAAATAATTTCTAAGTACCAGGCCCTGTGCTGGGCTAGGTGACACGGGGGACGCCGAGAGACCCCTGATCTCATGTGCCTTCAGCCTGGGCTTCCAGCTTGCCTTTGGGGCCCACAAAGCCTCTTAGGGCCAGTATCCCTGTCACTGCTTCCTGTTTTGCTCTGGGCTGGGCCCAGAGAGTGTTGAGAAAGAGCACAGGGTACAGAGTCTGCCAGTCCTGGACCTCAGTCCTAGCTCTACCACTAAGCTGCTGTTTGAGCCCAGGCACATTTTGTGATGTGTGGGAGGAAACAGACAGGATCCTCTGCATAAAGATTGTCATGCAGGTCGGTGACATTTCATTCCAGAGAACCATCTGATTTGCTAGGGGGCGGGTTGTGGGGAGTGGGGAGCTCCCACGGAGCAGGTTCCGCGCCATAGCCTTGTTGCCCTGGTCCCCAGGCAGTGGGCTTACTTGTGCGCGCTCTCCACCCGCCTCTCACACACAGTCATGCATGCTTTTACACTCATCACTCTCACTCCCCCTCCCCCCTTCTTACTCCCCAAGGCTTCAGAGAATCAGAGCTCCCGCGTGGGGCCACACCGTGGATGGGAAGCCGGGTGGGGACTGTGGAGCCCGGAGCGATGACTCCTGTCTCTGACCCACAGCCTGTGTGTGGATGGGTGGATTTGAAAATGTAAATATATCATGTCATTTCCCAGTGACTTACCATCATACTTTAAAAAAAAAAAAATACTATTCCTGTCTGTGGCTCACAAAGCCCCTGTTGGCCTGGTGCCTGTCCTTGTCCCAGCTCACCTGCCTGTGGCCTAGGCTGGCCCCGCCCTGGGCAGCTACTCTGCCCATCTATCCCCACTGCTCTCCACAGTGGGAAGGGACCAGTCACGCCAGCTTCACGGAGCAGCAGGCTCACGCTGGGGGTGAGCGGCGAAGGCTGCTGGGTGGAGGGGCAGGCAGTCCCGGGTCGGGAAGCCCAGCCTGGGCGTCCAGCCGCTGTCAGGATGAGGGGCAGCTCATGGGAAGCAGCCCAAGCCACTGCCAGCCCACAAGGGTGCTCAGTGCACCTGACCTCTCTCTCCCTCCTCCCTAACCTTCCAGTGTCTCTTACTTTTTCGAAAGTTTGGGACCAGGCTATCTGCAACGTGCTTGGGCCCCCCCATTCCTATGAAAGGGGTTCTGTGGGACCAGGAGGTTGAATCAGCTTTGATTTTGCACAGGATTCCCTGCGTCCCTTCCTTGCTGCAGGAGGAGGAGACTAAGGCTCAGAAGCCGGAGAGCAGGACCTGGTTCCTCACTTCAGACTTCTGACTTCTTACCCAGAGTTGTTTCCACTGGGCCAGGCCTACAATCTCATTGTGAATGAGTTTTATGTAACTGTTACTTGATATGAGATTAGGTTTTTAATAGGCTGTCTCAGTTGTCCTGTGCTTCTTGGGAACCATACACATACACACACACACACACACACACACACACACACACATACACACACACACGAAGTTATTAGGATAGAATGAAAGCCAATTTTGTATCCCAAGGCCAACAAGGGAATTTGCTTTCTGGCCCTGCCTACCTCTCTCACCTGCCTCTCACTCATCAGGTCCTACCACCATCTCTTCCTTGCTGTTCCTCCCTGCCTTGGGGCCTTTGCCCATGTCACTCTTTGTAGATCACTGTCCTCTGTTCTTTCCTCGGCTGGCTGCTTCTTCTCCTCAGCCAGATGCAGACTTCATGATCTTCATCTCTAGCACTGGGATCAGTCAGTACTTTGCACTCAGTGGCGCTCAATATGTGTTGAATACATCAGCACTGAACACAGCTGTTTTAATCCTACTTTTTCTGCGTTCTAGTTTTAGAATTACCTTCTGGGGAAGTTTGTAGGGTGTGTACGGAAAGCCAAATGCTGCAAGAGATACAAAATGACACCACTCTCTCATGGCCAGGACTTCCCACACGCTAGGACTCAATGTGGCCATCTCTTGTCCCAGGCCATCACAGAGCAATGGATGCCAAGAACCACCAGCCATGGAGAGAGAGCACCAGGAGTGCTGCCCCTGGTCTGGGTGCCAGCGTAGCCTGCTTAGGGGAAGTCCGAGGAAGGCCTCAGGGAGGTTTGGGGTTTGGGTCTGAACCCCAGTGAATTGGCTGGGTGTAGACCCTGGGGGGGCCAGGCTTTGCAGAGGCCAGGGTTGGCAGTGTCCCAAGGCTGGCTTCTCAGCCTGAGCTTCTGCTTACCCTCTATAGAATGGAGAAGGTGATTGCTGCCCCACAAGGAAATTGGTGACCTTGCATAAGTCCTATCCTAGGGCCTGGCACCAGAAGAACCCCTGCAAGCCCAGCGCCTTTTCTTCCCTCTCTATGTCAGGGCCCAGAGCCTGTGGTGGCCCTGGGGTTAGGCAGAGGGCACCAGGAGGGCTCCTTTCCCCCTGCCTGCTCAGACGGCCTGGGCATTTCTCTTGCCCACAGGGGGACTATGTGTGGATGGACCTGCGCTCGGGGCAGGAGTTTGATGTGCCCATCGGGGCTGTGGTGAAGCTCTGCGACTCTGGGCAGATCCAGGTGGTGGACGACGAAGGCAATGTGAGTAGCTGCACCTGCCACTGGTCCCCCAGCTGGGAGAATGGGCCAAGAAGCAACCGTGTGGGAGGCTGGAACCACTCAGCCCACTTCTACCACTCCTCTATGGGGCTTTCTCTGCACTGGCAAGGATGCCCCCCATTTTGCCCAGACTGCCCACTCCATCTCCCCAGTACCCCATCCATTCTGCCTGGCATTGGAAGAGGTAGGGTAGTGGGCGGGGAAGCTTGTCAGGCACAGGCTGCTTTGAAGGCCTTGGGGACGGGATTCCAATCCCACCTTGTCCAGTTATTAGCTGTTAAATTTTGGCCAAGTCTTCTTCCCTTCTGTAAGATGGGGATAACTGTGACTCCCTCATAGAGATGCTGGCTTGTCAGTGAGCCCACGTGTGCAGAGTGTCTCAGTAAAGCTACTGCTAGTCTGAGAGTTAGGTGGCCTGGAAATGCTGCAGTCTTGCTCTGTTGGGTCCTGGCATCATATAAAATCATGGTTCACCTGGACACTGCTCTGGGAATCAGGCTAAGACATTAGGCCCTTATTGCTCAGGGCCCAGAAGGAAAAGAACACAGCAGGTGGAAGTCTGATAGTGGGCCTTCTGGAGGGAAGGAAAGATCTGACACTAGAAGCCAGACCTGGAAAAAATGGGTCTCTATACAAGGACCTGGAGGGGAAGGTTAAAGCCTCTGAGCATGTACGCTACATACGCGTGTTTCTCTAAGGCACTGGGGACATGTAGATGCTGTGCAGAATGGCTGTAGATTAGCAGGGGCGTGAAGAATCTGGAGAGAGTCAGCTTCCATCATTTGGGCTGTGTCTGATGGTGTGCCTGCTCATCGTCTGAGTGCACAAGGTCCCCACTGATGCCTTGAGGCCCTTTTAAGTACATCCATTCAGGGTTTGCAAAGTCCTTTGATCCAAGGTCTGTCTCTGGATCCTTGTAGCATCTGGAAAAGATGGGGCAGGCAGCAAGTGTTATCCCACAGGGAAACTGAGGCACGGAGAGGGGCCACACTTCTAATCACACAACTGGTAAGTGATGGCTCTAGGATTAGAAGCCAGGACCTGCAGCCCTGCGTGTATTTCTGGTCAGCATCTCCGTGGCAGCTGTGACTCAGATTCTGTTAACCACTCTTTGTCTCTGGGGCCTAAGAACCAGCGGCCTGCAGCATCTATCCTGAGGCTCAGGTTCTAGGACCCTCCAGGAAGCCACTGGGAAGCTGCAGTCACAGAAAGGGGAGGGGGAAACACAGGGCTCGCTACAGGCATAGACAGGCCTGTGAACTCGCCTAGAGCCCCCAGAGTGGAGAGTAGGGACTCTGCCTGCAGGCTTAGGTTTCGTTGGGTCATGTTGCATGTCAGATGGTATCCTATAACTGTGTCACTGGATCCCAAAGGTCCCCTCCCACACTGTTTCTCCAAGGCCCTCAGAGTGGGGGCTGCAGGAGGAAGAGGGTATGAGTTGTTGACAGGCTAGGGCGGCTGGGATTTGCCTCCGTGGTACTGGCCCTGGTACTCCTGACCCCTCTTTCCTGTCTCCTTCCCATTCTGGACCCTTGTCCCTTACCCAGAAATCTCCCACAGACTCCCAGAAACTTGAGAGTAGGGACCAGGCAAGTCACATCTGGTTCCCCAAAGCGCAACACCTTCCCAGTTCCCACACTCTCTCTTCCTGCCCAGGGAATGCTCTCCGGAAAGCTCTCTGTGAAAAAGGTTCTGTTCCTCACTTAGACCCCGTGTTCCACCTTTCTCCTTCCTTCCTCCTCCTTCCTCTACAAAGAGCCCATTTCTCTAAGTCCAGTCCCAGCCAGCTCTTTCCCAAGCACATCCCCAGTACCAGGAATTGTTCATTTTCCATTCTCTCTCTCTCTCTCTCTCTCTCTCTCTCTCTCTCTCTCTCTTTCTCTCTGTCTCTCTCACTCTGCATAGCATATGTCTGTTCTCTCTATCTCTCCCTCTCCCTCCCCTGCTCCCGCTTCTGTCTGTTCTCTCTTCCCCTTCTCTGTGCCCCTCTCTGGCATTCCTTAGGGGCCAGGCCCCAGCCCCTGCCCTGGTTACACTTTGGCCTGAGCTGTAATGCCGTGGACCTTGACCTCCTCAGATGGGAGGAGACAGCAGCTAGGTCCTGCCTCTTAGCTGAGCCAGTAATTTTACCTCGTGAGTCTGACTTGTCACTCTAAAACAAGGTCTGTGATTCGCTGTTACTGGAAGTTATGCAGAGCCAATGAGAGCATATATCACTTTTGTGGAGCCCAACACATTGCAGAGGCCTCATCCCTAGCACTGGGTGAGCATTTCCCAGACCCATCGCTGTGCAGACCCAGCAGGAGGGGCCAGTCCACAAAGGACGGTTGTTACCAAGTCCGTGAATCCTTCCCAGCATCCCTAGGAGGAGGACATTGTCTTTATTCCACTTTGTAGATGATATTGTGGAGGCTCAGGAAGGTCAGGCAGGAGCCCTTCCCATCGACCATACCCAGGAGTGAGGCAGGGAGTCAGGACGGGCTGAGGAAAATTTCCTAAATGGATTAGCTTTTATCAAAAAATGGGGTTCTTGGGAGCAGGGATGTTCCACGTGGAACTGGAAAGTCCCAGATGAGGGGACGGTTGTTGACCTCACCACCTGGCCCTGGAGGGCCTGAGGTGGGCTAAATCTCCTGGCCAGAAAACACCAGGGAAGCTGGGGTGGTAGGCCTGGGCTGGCCCTGCCCTGATCCCTCTGAGCACCCTAGGTGAGCCACCATTAATTCCCAAGTCAGGGACTGGATTGGAGTGTGGCTGCCACAACTCAGTGGCCCTTTGGAGGGCTTAGGCAGAATTGAGTGACCCATTGGAGAGGGGCAGGAGGACTGATGCCCAGATTTCTGCTAGTGGCTAGCTGTTGGGACTGATTTTTTGGGTGACACGCTGAAGAAGCACAAGTATGGAAGAATGTGACAAGAGCATCAGAGAGTCTGAGGGCCTAAGCTGGGAGGTGGCAAAGAGGCCTTCTTGCCCCTGGAAGCCATCTCTGTCTGATTCAGGCTCTCAGTCCCTACATTTGAGAATAGGAGAGCTGTAGGGCTCTACTCAAGCTGTGGCCACCCTCTAGAGTTCGCTCCAGACTCTTCCCAGAGTCGGGAAATTGGGAAAGTGCAGGAGGCTCCCAGCAACCAGGCTTTGCAGGAGCCAATGAACCACAAGGTGCGCCAGTCTGCCACCTCGTGGCCACAGGGAAGATTGCAGGAGAGAGTAAGGGGTTGGGAAAGGCCAGGTACGTCCAGGTCCCCCTTGGCAGGCAGGCTGATCCACACACAACATCAGCAAGCCCTGTGAATTGTGTCCCACGGGGTCCATATGCCCCAGCCCCTGGCTTTCCCTTGGGCGTCCCACCTATGCCAGCCTCGGAGGCACTGTTCTTGCTGTTCTTTGGGCCTGGCATTCTCTCCTCACATATTCCTAGAGAATTTCTTTTTCTTCTTCAGGTCTCAGCATTTGCCACCTTCTCGGAGAGAGGGAGCCTGAGCACCCTAGCTAAATAGCTCCCTCTGCGGTTCTCTGTCACACACACACTTGACAGTTTGTTCTGAGCACTGTCTGCAATGACTTCCGGTATTATTGCCTTGCTTTGGTGATGCCGGGAATTGTGCTCTGGGACTTTGCATTGAGCTACTCCTCAGCCCAACTTCTGTTTTTAATTTTGAGATAGGATCTCACTAAGTCACCCAGACTGGGATCAAACTTATAATCCTCCTGCCTCAGCCTCCCAGACGTCTGAGATTACCACAGGTCCTAGACATCAGGCCCAGCTTCTGCGTATTTTTTTTTTAACCAGGCACTGGATTCAAAGCTCAGTCTGCCTAACTTTAATTATTACACTTCTCACTCTATCCTACAAAGTGACTTGGGGGATGGGTAGGAGTCTAGTCACCTTAATGACAGTTGTCTGTGGGACAAAGTCCCTGCCCACCTCTTACGTCTGCAGAGAAAAGCTCTTAATAGGAGGGCCAGGTGCAGTGTGGGAGAGGGAACTGCACCATCCTCGAAGATCATTTGTTAGAACCAATAGTGTTTAACCCCTCAGTGGTGTCACTCCTGCCCCACCAAGCCCCGAGCATGGTCCGGGCCCACGGCAGCAAGCTGAAGTTAGGGCTATGCCTCCACAGGAACACTGGATCTCCCCACAGAGTGCCTCACACATCAAACCCATGCACCCCACCTCGGTCCATGGCGTGGAGGACATGATCCGCCTAGGGGACCTCAACGAGGCGGGCATCCTGCGCAACCTGCTCATCCGCTACCGGGACCACCTCATTTATGTGAGTACCACCCGAAGCCCCTCCTATGCACCATGCCTGGGGCCCTGGCCTCCTGGGACGCAGCTTGAGGCTCACCACTTCCCTGAAGCTGGCCCCAGCGAGGGACTCATCTGCCAGCAGCAGCTCCACCTGAGTCTCCTCCTCCTGGGCCGTGGCTGGTGTCAGCAGGGGTGCACGTGCCTCTGTAGGTCTGGAAGCCACTGGGAAGCCAGGGCTCAGTCAGCTACAGGATTAGCACTTTACCCAAGAGCCCTGCGGGGTATCTGCTGTGGGATTGGGACCTGCCACTGGCTCCTCAGGGCCAGCCAGAGGAGGCAGGCTATGGAGTATGCACCCTCAGGGATGGAGTGGAACTGACTCAAAGCCTTGAACTGAGGCCAGCCAGCCCTCTCTCATCACCTCAAAACCAAAGAGGACAAAGAAATGCTGTACATACGATGCAGACAGGATAGAGCTGAGAATGGCCGGGTGGACAGCGGAACGTGGGCCCTGGAGAGCACTTAGACTAGGACTTCTCTTGCTTTTTGGTCATGAGAAATCCTATGCACATAAAAATTATTGAGGACCCCAGAGGGTTTTTGTTTAAGTGGTTTGTAGCTATTGAATTGCTACTTTAGAAATCAAAGCAGAAATTTAAAAATTGTTAGTTCATGTCAAAATAGCCATAAGAAATCGTTTATAAGATAGCATATTTTCATGGGGAAAATACTATATTTGACACATTAAAAAAAAAACAGCAAGCACAGTGACATACTTTACGAGTTTCTCACATCTCCTTAATGTCTGGCTCAATAAAATGCTGCCAGATTTCTTGTTAGTTCCAGGCAGTGCGACAGGCTGTTTGGTCAGACATTATAGAGACAACCTAGCCTTAGAGAATTTTTTTTTCTGTACTAAGAATTGAACCAGAGGCATCATGCAAGCTAAGCAAATGATACTACTAAGATTTATTCCTAGCTTTATAAAAAATTTTATATTGAAATGGGGTTTCACTACATTGCCGAAGCTGGCCTTGAACTTGTGATCCTCTTGCCTCAGCCTCCAATTGGGATTATAACAGTGTTCCACTAGGCCTGAAAGGCCTAACAGACTTGTAAATGGAAAGAGGAAACCTTGCAGACTTCCTGAGAAGGGCTTGGATACTCTTAGGGCTCTTTGTTCTTGGGGCTGGAGGAATGGCTCTAGCAAGCACTAAGGCAAGCACTACGTATCGGAGTTCAATTCTCCAGCACCACATAAACTGGGCAGATTCTGGTGGTGGTGCACACCTGTAATGCCAGCACTTGGGAGGCTGAGGCAGGAGGTCTGCTGTGAGTCCAAGGCCAGCCTGGGCTCCATAGTGAGTTCAGGACCAGCCTGGGCTACAGAGCGAGACTCTGTCTCAAGAAAGAAAGAAAAGAGAGAGGAAAAAAGAAAAAGAAATTCTCTGCCCCAATAGATACACCATTTTATAGACAGGGAAGCTCCTCGAGGACTCACCAGGCACAGCCAGGCACAGCTTTTGACCCAGCCCAGCCCACAGCAGCTCAGGGCAAAGGAAGCCAAGTATATAACAGGGAGACAGGAAGGATCCCTCCGAGCAAGGCAGACCTAGGTTCTCCTTGACCCAGCAGGGAGGTGGTGTGTGTGTGGCCTTCTCAGGTGGGATGGGCAGGAGGCGCAGGGTGGTGAGAAGTGCAGGGCAGTGAGAAGTGCAGGGCAGGCCCCGAGGGTGCGCAGGGGTGGTGGGCCACTCCCTTCTCCGGAAGTAGGTGGTGGGTAGGCTGCAGGGTCACAGGGGGCAAGGTGGGCTGATAGAGGCAGATTCTGCAAGGAGCACTGCACAAACAGAAGGCTGGAGGCCAGGATGTCCTGGGGCTCTCTGTGGCTGCTCACGCAGGACTGGGCAGAGTGTGAGTGGGTGGAGAGAGTGGGTGGAGAGCTCAGTTGTCCCTGTGCTGGGGGCCCCTTTTACAGGGGGAAGACTGGAGAAAATGGGAGTTGTCCCTATTGAGGACCCCGCAAAGCCGAGTCATAGAGAAACTCACCACAGTGTGGTCCAAGGATTAGCAGTTTTGCAGGTGAATGGCTCCTCACTTGTGAGGGATCAAGTGGCAGACTGAACTAAGGAACAGGGAGGAACAGGCAGAAATAGGCTCATGGGGACCAGGGATAGCGGCTGTGGGCAGTCTGGAATCAATGAGTCTTGACTGTGAAATGGGAGGGGTGGTAAACAAGGTAGTTGGCAGCCAGTAGAGATCAGCCTGGACATCATGTCCTTGGATAGGCTGACTCGAAGATCAAAGAAAAGCCCTCGAATATGCCTGTTTGCCACATGGAGTTCCCACCAGTGACCTCTGACTTATGGGACTTGGAGGAGGCAGCCCTTGTGGGGCCAGGGGAGGCTCTAATGAGATGAGGCGAGCAAGCTGCCTTTTTGTCATGGGTTCTGGTCAGGAAACCCAGCCATGGCACCTACAGAGGCCCGGCTCAGCTCACCCCTGGATACAAGACTCAGTGTCTGTGGGTCCAGGGATGCGGAAAAATTAGAAGCATTTTATTAGCCTCAGAGTCCATGCATGGTTCTCAGATGGTAGATGAGAACTAGAGTAGAGCTCTGATGAAGCATCTGGGCCACTGTTCTCTACAGAAATCGTACCTGTCCCTGGCCATGGCAACCCCCAAGGCTTCATGGATTGAGTTAGCCTGGGTACAGCCCACATGCCCAGAATTTCCTCAGGTTACTATGGCTGTCTCACAGTCTTGGGCAAAGTAGACTCTGCTCCTGTGTGCCCAGGGCTTCTTATTTCTATCTGGTCTTCCCAGTAGACCAAAAGTGTCCCTATGGCCATTAATCAGCTCCCAGAACCTCGAATTGGGAAGGACCCTTAGAAGACACCTCAGTAAGTGCTCCCAGGGGCCAGTGGTCATCTCTGGGTCATGTGGGGAATTAGCGACAGGGCAGGGAAACCACCACTCCCTGATGCTGAGCAGAGGTTAGAATCCTGTCTGAAAGATTAGGGGCCATGATTCAGGCTTGATAAGCAGCATCAGAGGAGTCTCTGGCCTGTGTGGTTTTAGCATTCCCATGGACATAACCGAAGCCCGAGTGGAGAGAGCATCTTTGTGACTCTGGCAGGTTCATGAATGCCAGAGTGGGCTCTTGGGTCTCCACAGCATGCCACGTGCTGAAGGAGGAGTCCCGGGGCAGCAGACTTGTCTCATCCTGGAGGAGAGTAGCTGGTGATGGAATTCTTTCCTGCCAAAGCCCTCTGTCTAGTGACTCAGGGCCCATAGGGACCATGCATGCTATGTCCTTGGCTTAGGAATAGCCCTTATCTCCTCCCATGCTTCCAGGGCAGGTTTTGCTACTGCAGAGTTGAGGACCAAGAGGCCTCTGCTGGGCAGTGAGCGTGAGCCCTCTGGTGCTCTGGACCCTCAGAGGAGTCAGAGGGCTTGGGACAATGCCAAGACCTCAGAGGACTGATGGACACCGAGGCCCAAAAGCCAACAGTCACATTGCCAGGGAAAATCAGGCCTCCCTATTCTCTCCCTACAATTCTGGCGATGTAGGCCTGCAGCATGGAGCAGGCCACAAGAGGGCCCAGCCTCCAAGAGTCTCTTCTTGGTGTCCCAGCACCCCCATTGCCTTCTCTGGCACTGTCCCCGCCTGGAAATTGCCCGCTGAGCTTATGTGGCCCCTCCACTAGATCTGAATGATGGCCGCCTCTGGCCATGTGGCTGCTGTTCATCCTCCCCGACCTTCTCCAGCTCATCTCCCAAATGTCACGCCCTTTCATGCCTCTGGGCTCCTCGGCTGGCCTGGCCAGCCGGGGCTCTCGCCTCTCACCTCCACCGGGAGGAATCTAGGAGCCCTCCTGAGCTCCCACAGCGCCACCTCCCTGCCAAGTGTAGTGACAGGCCAGACTAGGAAGCATCACGTGCTTGAGCAAATATTAAGAAGAAGGAAAGGGGCCCGTAGGCTCCAGACACCTGGCAAAGGGTCCAGCTTTGCCCTTTAGTTTTGTCACAGTCCTGCAAGGTCAGTGTTCACTCTCCTTTTCACCCATAAGCACATGAAGGCTTGTCAGAGATGGCTGCCGCCCAGTCTAGCATGGGGCTCTGTCCTAGAAAACAGTCTGCCTGGTTCCCACAGCTAGGCAGGGCTGAGCTGCAGACCCAGTGGCCTGGCCTAGCTGTGTAGACCAGACAGTGTCTCTATTGCTCCGTTCCTGCTGACCAGTTCCCTTCTCTCCTGCTGCCGATCTCTGCAACCTCAGACCAGCTGTGGAGGGCGGGTGAGTGTGGCGCAGAGAGCACCTCCTCCAAGATGCCAGCTTGGCTTGGCCTGCCGCCGCCCTCCCGCCTCCTGCCCTGCCTGCCCCTGCTGCTGCTTGGACTCCTGGCACAGGGAGGCTCAGCTGTGTCTGGCCGTGCCCTGCTGAGACGAAGGGGCTTGTGGGGAAGGGGCGACCTGGGCTCAGAGAGGGGGTGACCAGGGCCTGGATCTCTGAGCCCAGCCCAGGGCCGCTTTGCACAGCGCACAACCCAGATGCGCACATTCCCTAGCATGCCCTGCTGCAGTCAAATTTTCCTTGCATCGAGACTGAGGCTACTGGGATGTGGTGGTGGCCGCTCTGGTGTCCTGCTCTGAGCCCTGGGTGGGTGAGTGGATGAGTCGGGACAGACAGGATTTTACCTCCTCTGCGTGCACACATCTTTCTTCAACCTTTCCAGACTTTTCATGTCAGTACATCCATCACCAATTACAGATTGGGTCTGACCTTTTCAAATTTCAGATGCAGGCAGAGTTGGAAAGAATGATCCTTATGTGCCTCATCCTGTCCTGGCGGCAGGGTCACGTCAGGCTGTCCCCGCGTGGCAGGGGCCTGGGCTCACAACAGGAAGTCTTGCCCATGAGTGGCCAGTTTGTGCACTCAGAAAGAACTGAGAGAAAAGCCTCCGAAGGCCTCTGAGATACCTCTGGACCCTGTGCCAGTGCCACCCAAGTGGCTGGAATTGCTCTGAACCTGAGTTGGAGGGAGGCCCCACAGCCTGGGGGCAGGGACCTGGCCCCAGCCACATATCCCAGCCCCTTCAGCTTTGTGTGGCTTGCTTCCAGAGGGAGGGGTAGCAGGAGCAGGTCTCAGCCCAGGCAGCACCCTCAGGTCCCAGTGGTTTATAAATTTCACTCCAAAAAAATGGGACGCAGAGTTTGGAGACAGACGCAGGAGTTGGTATTTTTGGTTCACCTATTAGGTGCTATGAATTTTAAAATATACCATCTCCTCTCATCTCCATAAGCAGATACACTATTTCCATTTTCCCGATATGATAATAAAGACTCTCCCTCCCTCTCTCCTTTCTTCCTTCTGTACTTCCTTCCTTCCTTCCTCCCTCCCTCCCTCCCTTCGATGTCACTCAGCACCTAATCAAAGCCAAAGTGATTCTGAAGGCCGGGGCCCAGCTCCCGAGGAGGTGGGATCCACCGAGGTCCCTGTGACCCCAAAGCCAGCGCTGTTCCTCAGAGAGAGGTGCAGCAGCTGGGAGAGTGAGCTCTGCCTCCCTTGTGGCCTGCAGACTTACACGGGCTCCATCCTGGTGGCAGTGAACCCCTACCAGCTGCTCTCCATCTACTCACCAGAGCACATTCGCCAGTACACCAACAAGAAAATCGGGGAGATGCCCCCCCACATCTTTGCCATCGCCGACAACTGCTACTTCAACATGAAGCGCAATAGCCGTGACCAGTGCTGCATCATCAGGTGGGTGGCAGGCGCCAGCACCAGCTCAGGCACCATGCAGCCGCCAATAGCGCTAGGAGCCGTCCTGCTGTTGGAAATGCCAGGGAGCCTCTCGGGAGCCAAGCTGTGTGCTTGGTGCTGTGTCACGTGTAGGGACACAGCCCCTTCTCCAGGTCTCCTGCTGCTATTAGGGCTACCAAACCTCGTGTTGGCTGTCGAGGCCAACCTTATTCACTGATGACGCCTGCTAAGTTATGGACATGGTCAGTTGGAATCTTAGGCTCCTGCTGCCTTTGGGCAAGCGGCCAAAGCACTGAATACCTACTGTGTGCTGTGCTATCCAGCAAGAATGTTGGGGGGCGGGGGGTGTCTGAATGCAGGGACAGAGTCACCTCTGAGAACTAGCCCTCCCCCAGCCCTGGAGTGTCCAGATGGCCACCCCATATTACAGAAGAGGGACCTGAGGGGCCACCTGGGCTGAGACCTGCTCCTGCCACCCCTCCCTCTGCAGTGGAGAGTCTGGAGCAGGGAAGACAGAGAGCACAAAGCTGATCCTGCAGTTCCTGGCCGCCATCAGTGGACAGCACTCATGGATTGAACAGCAGGTCCTAGAGGCCACCCCCATCCTGGAAGGTAGCTCCAGAGTCCTGAGGGAGGGCCAGGGCAGCTGGGATGGGCTGGCCTTGCCCTGACCTCTCTCTACTCCACAGCATTCGGGAATGCCAAGACCATTCGCAATGACAACTCAAGCCGCTTCGGGAAGTATATCGACATCCATTTCAATAAACGGGGTGCCATCGAGGGCGCCAAGATTGAGCAGTACCTGCTAGAGAAGTCACGTGTGTGTCGCCAGGTGAGCCAAAGTCCCAGCGTGCAGGGGATCAGACTTGGTCCTTCGCAGGGGCAAACCCAGCCTCAGATGGGTGGCTGTCCCCATGTACATAGTAGCCCTGTGTGTCTCTTCTCCCTCTGCTGCTGCCTGCTCCCCCAAGCTTCTGATGTCCCCTGTGAGCCCTGCCTGGGCTTGCCCGCCTGTCCCAATGCCCTCGCCCACTCTCAGGCCCCGGACGAGAGAAATTACCATGTGTTCTACTGCATGCTGGAAGGCATGAGTGAGGAGCAGAAGAAGAAGCTGGGCCTAGGCCAAGCTGCTGACTACAACTACCTGGCCATGGTGAGACACCCTGGGCACCTTGGGAAGGGGACACCCATCCCATCAAGTGAGATAGATCTAAACCATGCCCACACACACTCTCTCTCAGTGGTAGGCCTGCAAGGTGGAACTTCCTTGGGAGCTCCTCCTATATCTCACCTGCCCCAGTACATAAGGCCTGTCCCCAACTTGAGCACAAGCACCTAAACCAATTCTTAGCATGGGCATGTTCTCAAATGTAGACATCTGACAAAAGGCTCACAGACACACTTCCCATGTGCCATATACCTAGAGCTACCCATGCTCACAAGCCATATGTTTAGTCTTTGAAGCCATGAAGACTGTCAACTCTACCCAGCCTCCCAGGATCCTGGGAAACTGGCTACCAAAGCCTTGGCCTTGACCTGGAGACTTTCCTGGTGGCAGGCTCTGCCTCCAGCTTCTTTCTGCTGTCTGGTCACCAGAGAGAATTGGGCATAGAGTGGGAATCTGTGAGTAGGTACACAGTAGGCTAGCTTGGACAGTGCCACTCCCATATCCCTGATAAGAGCTCTGCTGGGTCCCAAACGTGCAGGTATGAGTGTGATGGACCTTCCTGGACACTTTTGACACATGTGGACTTACACTCAGAATGGAACATCCTCTCATGTGCAGTCTCTCCACCGCATTCATACCAAGCTGTACCAGTGAGGATCAAGCCCCTGAGGATAGGCTTTTCTAAAATATTGGGTGGGGGGACTTGGTGCTGTGACTGCCTGGGGCAGGCCTGCCATTAAATACCTGGCTTCTCTCACTCATGGAGAGAAGGAGAATCCAGGGCCTCCAAAAGGGGATAGTATGTTCTTGAATAGCCCAGGTGGGAGCTTTCTGGACTTCATGGAAAAATGTACTAAAACAGAGGGATCAGGGCCTAGGTCTCCATTCCAGCCTGGCATAAAAGACCCTTGAACTCAGGCAGTGCCTCTGTGGAGCACCCATGGCCTCTCTAATGCCCCCTGTTCACTGCCCACTCCCCTACCCACTCCCAAGGGCAATTGTACAACCTGCGAGGGCCGAGTGGACAGCCAGGAGTATGCGAATATCCGCTCCGCCATGAAGGTGCTCATGTTCACCGACACAGAGAACTGGGAGATCTCAAAGCTCTTGGCCGCCATCCTGCACCTGGGCAACCTGCAGTATGAGGGTGAGGCTGTGTGGTGCCCTGTCCTGGGCCAAGGGACAGTGTCCATGCGACGTTGGTGATATGCCTCCCGCCCCAGCAAGACCCTCTTTGGGGATGATTCCCCTGAGTGTAGATTTGAAGAGGTCAGCTGTATGACCTCAGTTTCGACGGTGGCACCACTGTGTGAAGGTCCCACCATAGAAGTAGACAGATGAAGTACCCTGGCCGTTGACTGGCCTTTTCAGTTGCCTTCCACATTGGTTTCTTCTTTAGATGAGATGCGTTAGCAAAATAATACATCTTTGAAGTAACTCATACTAAGGCATGAGTGACCAAATCGCCATCTCTGGAAAGACAAAGGCCAGGGAAGGGACACACTTATTTCTCTGATACTCTTTGGGCATCACAGCACACCAGGACAAGAGGTGGTCTTCTGAGGCAGGCACTGGGTACCACTCTGCTCTTCCCCTATTTCCCAGCATGGGCCCTGGGCATAGTAGGAGCTCTGGGAAATTTCCTCAGTGAATGAATGATCCCAGCACTAAAGCAGTGAGTCTTGAGAGGCTAAAAAAAAGGGGCCATGCACCAAGACGAGAGAAGAGCTTGTACAAAGGTCCTGAGGCCTGAGAGAGCAGGGCATGTTTAAGGAAGCCCAGGTTCACAAAGCTTGTCTCAAAGGAGCCAGATGTGCCTCCTAGAGCTCTAAGAATCTGGGGTAGAGGCCAAGGGAGTTCACGTGCCAGTTGGTGTCTGCTGCTTTATATGCCAGCATGGGGTTGGTGTATGGATCCCTACCTGCTTGATGCCCATAGACTTTTGGTGAGAACATTAACCAGACATACTGACCCAGAGCATTTAATCATGGTGTTGATGCCCTCTGTGACAGGGCAGGGTCCCAAGAATGGGTGTGGCAACCTGGTCCTCCTAGGTGTGTCCCTGGGTCCTTCTGCCAGCCCTCCCTGCCCTGACACTGCACCCCTTGCTGCCAGCAGCCCGCACATTTGAAAACCTGGATGCCTGTGAGGTCCTCTTCTCCACATCACTGGCCACTGCCGCGTCCCTGCTCGAGGTCAGTGCCACGTTCTCTCCCACCCTGCTGCTGTTTCTTTGAAGATGGTGACTTCCAACTCAGTGGGTCTGGCGAGTAGAGATCAGGTTGCTGGGAGTCCCCAGTTGGGAGAGTCATGTTCAACGTCAAAAACCAACCATGTGCAGGCTCTGCTCTTGGCTAAAATCCTAGACAAGCAGGGCCTAAAGCCCAGACTCTCACTGGCCCATATAGCCTGCCTACCCCAGGATGGTGAGGAAACAGGAAGCCTGGGCTGGGGACCCTGTGACATACTGCGCTGTATGTCCCTCAGTGGGTTACTCCCACCCTCTGGGCCCTTATCCACACATGTAGATAAAGGAAATTGGTGTCTGTGCAGCATTGAGTCTGTCCCTTAGCACTAGGCTCTGCCTGGGTTGGAAACTAGAGATGACTAAGGCCAGTCAGGGTGAGACGGGAAGGACAGGTAGCCGCTGCAGGAGTTAAGGAGGGCTGTCAGGGAGAGGAATCCTTCCAGGCAGTGGCTGGGGAGCTTCTGGTGGTTGGGAGGTTTGGCTGTGCCCTGGAGATAGGCATTCTGAGAAGAAAGTGTATTTTGAGCCTGGTTGGGATGGAAAGAGAAGGAGCCCAGGCATGGGTGGAGGGAGGGGCAGGCCGGTTGTTGGCAGGTTGAGCACTGGGTGCATCTATGCCAGGTGAATCCCCCAGACCTGATGAGCTGCCTGACCAGCCGAACACTCATCACCCGTGGAGAGACAGTGTCCACCCCACTCAGCAGGGAGCAGGCACTGGATGTGCGAGACGCCTTTGTCAAGGTGGGCTGCTGTGAAGTGGCTGCCTGCTGCCTGCCCTTGGGAGGCTGGGTTGTTGATGTGCCCGGTCAAGGAGTCCTCCATGCTGGGCCCTGCCCTCCCACTTGAGCTGGAGTCCAGCTGCAGACTCTGGTCCCCTCTGAGGTCTGACCACCAGGATGCCCTCTTCTGGCATATGTCCATGCATCCCACAAGTGTCTGGGTGCCAGCTCTGCCCCTTCAGGCCCTTCCCTTGCCTGCTGTGATCCGCTGTTCCTGGGCAGGGGTTGCCCTTTCTGGAATCTGCAAAAGATACACAGGGAGCTGGGTCGAGGGGAGGGCCTCCAGCCCTCCCTGTTTCTACAGCCATGTGTTTGCCAGAGTCTCCCCATCCACCCCGCCCCACCCCCCTGCCAGGCCCTAAGCTGAGTTCTGGGACCCTCAAGCAATTCAGAGGTGATGAGAAGACAGCTGAACTGAAGTGAGAGTCCAGAATTAGCTCTGTCTCCACCTGTAGAGCCAGGGCAGGGCCTGAGTGGAGCCACTACGTGAACGGGGCTTGGAAAGTTAGGAATTATTCAAGCAGGAGAGGCTGCCAGATGGCCAGAGCAACTTGTGGAAGGCTTGGGAGTGTCAGACAGCACAGTGTCGCACAGTTGGGCCATAGCACGGCCACGGCAGGTCTCAGCCTGCTTCCTGTGGGACAGTGCGATTGGGCCTGGTGGCTGACAAAACTGCCTTTCAGGGCATCTACGGGCGGCTGTTCGTGTGGATCGTGGACAAGATCAATGCAGCGATTTACAAGCCTCCCTCCCAGGAAGTGAAGAACTCTCGCCGGTCCATCGGCCTCCTTGACATCTTTGGGTTTGAGAACTTCTCTGTGAACAGGTAACCATGGAGCTCTGCTCAGTGGGAAATGCCTTGTCTTTCCCTTTAGCTGGCTCCAAACACAGGCTGCCAGGCTGTTGAGACTTTTGACCTCAGTTGTCCTGGAGATCCCTCTGCCTTCCTCTCCCTCTGTCCTCTGAGGCCAGCCAGGGCAGGTGGTGGGGACGTCAGGAGAAGGCCTCTATACCACTTCAGACACTTGGGACTCAGCCTCTGTCTCCTAGGCCTCCTGGCCAACTGCTGCTTTGTCCAGGGTTCCCCCTGCAGGCTGCCTCAAGACAGGTGAGGGCCGAGCCAAGTTGGGCGTCAGGGTCTTAGCCAACGTTAGCCCATACCTCAAGAGGGCCACGTGTGGGGCAGTGGATGGAACAGACACAGGTGAATCCTGGGGGAGCCAGCCCCAGCTCTGTGAACCCTGGAGAGTCACTTTAATTCCTATAACTTTCAGATAACACAGACCCCTTCACCATCACAGCCCCCACTGCATGTGTGAGGCTGTCTGCAGCTCAGCTGGGACAGTAGCCAGGCTCTGCCAGCCAGATCTTGTCAGCCCCTCACCACCTGCCTGTGACACTTTTGCTGTCTCTTTATGACCCACCTCTCTAGTGTCTTGACTCTTCCCCTTCCCAGTGCTCTAATGAGCCTCCCTGTGGGGCCTGATCGCACAGGGGAAAGGATCCTGAGCCCCAGCCTCTAGCCTCATCTCCTTGGGCAGGTTTTTGTTCCTTGCTGGGCCCTGCAACGTCTTCTGTAGATGGAGAGTTGGGCTTCACTAACTCCCTCTGCCTCAGAGGCTGGAGAGTCCACGTGAGAGTGACTTGCCAAGGATCACTGAGCCCTAGGCCGGGGCCTAAATAGCACTCTGCATGATTCTGCACCCTGCAGCTTTGAGCAGCTCTGCATCAACTTCGCCAATGAGCACCTGCAGCAGTTCTTCGTGCGGCACGTATTCAAACTGGAGCAGGAGGAGTACGACCTGGAGAGCATTGACTGGCTACACATCGAGTTCACTGACAACCAGGATGCCCTTGACATGATCGCCAACAAACCCATGAACATCATCTCCCTCATCGATGAGGAGAGCAAGTTCCCCAAGGTGAGGTCCTGCCACTACTGCCCATGGGCTGGGGAGTAGGTGGGTCCTTTCACAGGCAAAGCCTCAGCTTTCCTAATCTTTAAAATGGGACTAATGATACTTGCCTCTGAGGTGGCTCTTAGGCCAATCTCAGGACACTTATCTGACATATGGGAGTCATCTACATCCTGTCCCAAACCAAGCATTGAAGATCTAAGCACATAATTGGTACAGATGCTCAAGACAGTGCATGTCTTAAAGTAGGGAAGGGGAAGATTACTCTCAAGATTTGCTTTGTGTTTGTGGTACTAGGAATTGAGGCCAAGGCCTTCACACTGAACTATATCCTCAGCCCATTTTTAAGTTTTGATTTTGAGACAGGGTCTTGCTAAGCTGCTAAATTGCCCAGGCTGGGCTCAAACTTGCAAGCTTTCTATCTCAGCCTCCCAGAGTGCTGGGATTACAGGCCTGCACCACTGGGCTCAACATGACCCCAGAATATTAATCATTAGACATAGATGTTCCAGACTAGGATGTGTTTTCAAGGTTGGATAATTCCAGTTCATTTACCTAACAGAAGGGGAAAGGTCCACAGGCCCAGAGAGTCCCTCTGTGGGCTATAAGCACAGACAAAAGAGGGGCACAGAGACATGATCAGGAAAAGCCTCTGTGTACGCAGGGCCTTGGGGGTGAGGGGGTGGGGAATGGAGGTTCAGCAGCAGCCTCTCTGCTCCCACAGGGTACAGATGCCACCATGTTACATAAGCTGAACTCCCAGCACAAGCTCAACACTAACTATGTGCCCCCCAAGAACAACCACGAGACTCAGTTCGGCATCAACCACTTTGCAGGAGTTGTCTACTATGAGACCCAAGGTACTGACTGTGTGTCTCTGTCTGTTCCTGACTTCCCCACCCTCAGCCTGGGAGAGACTTCCACAGACCCAGAGAGGGAAAAAACGGGCTTCAGAAAACATGAGACCCAGTGCTCATCTTTTGTTTTTCCACAGGTTTTTTTTTTTTTTAATCAATGACCATTTTTGGGCACACAGCCATTTTTAAGTGCACAATTCAGTGGCATTAAGTACATTTATGTTGTATAACTGCCACCACCATCTATTTCCAGAGCCTTGCCATCACCCCACACGTAGCTCTGACCATTGTCAGAGCCCCACCGCCCAGCCTCTCATCACCTCTGTTCATACAGCATTTGCCTTTTTGCATCTGGCTTATTTCCCTTATCCACACCGTAGCCTGCATCAGTCTTCATTGTTATGGCCAAATAATGTTTCATCATATGGCAATACCACATTTTATTGATGTGTTCATCTGTCCATGGACACCTGAGTTGTTTCCACCCTTTGGTTACTGTGAACAATGCTGCGTGAGCACTAGGGTACAAGTGTCTGTTTGAGTCCCTACTTTCAATCCTCTTGGTGGGAGTAGGTACCCAGTACTTTTTTGTACCAATGAGGAAAAAGGCCCAGAGGGTGTTGATTGTCCTTACATGACCAGTAGACACAACTTATTGGACACAAAACCAGGTTTAGAAACAGTCCTGTTACCTACCAGACCCCTCCAGACACCAGGCCAAGTGTGAGCGTTGAAGGATGCGTCTGCATCTTTCTCCCACAGGCATGCAGCTATCCTTACTTTAAAGCTAGAAGTTAGGAAGGACACATCTCTGTGTCATCTATCACCTGGAGCAGCACATGTCCTGCTCTCGGTGGTGACACTTCCCCAGGGGCCCTCAGCCAAAGGCACTCTAACTCCTGCACTACCCAGCATGAGTCCTTTTAACCAATTCCTACTACTCAGTCCCTGCAAGGGGCAGCCTCCTCTGGGGCTTTGCAGTGTGGGGCTGGCCTTAGGGGATCCTGGGTTCAAGTCCTAGCTCTGGCTTGGCTTGCTATGTGATGTTAGCAAGCTACTTAGTCTCTCTCAGCATCAGCTTCCCCCCACACACAACCCGTGTGATGGGGGGAACATAACCACTGCCCTCCCCACATATGCAAAGGGCTGTGAGGCACTCTGTAAAACATAAAGTACCGTTTGACTAACAAGTTACTTTAATTAGTCCCTCTCCTGTCAGCTTGCACCAGATCTGTGTGTATTCTCTCCCAGGGACACGCCTACTAAGCAAGAGCTTTGACACCTTACTTCCAAACCTCCCCAGTGAGTCTGAGGTAGTTCAGTCAGGAACTACCCAAAGACAGAGGCCTTCTACCCTTCTGGGATGGTTCTAGAAGGATGGCTGTATGGTGGAGGAAATAGCCCCTTATTTTCTCTGTAATTTTGGGCAAGATGCTTTCCTCCTCAGGGCTCAGCGTCCCCCACTGTGAAATGGATAGGATAAACTGGGTGAATTTTGAGATTCCTCCTGGCTCAGATATTGTGAATTTGTAGGAGGCCTGTGTCTCTGGTGGTGGTTGGAGGCAAGGACTGCCAGAGATGATAAGGCATGGCCACTCTTTGACACCATCCAGGCTTCCTGGAAAAGAACCGGGACACCCTGCATGGGGACATCATTCAGCTGGTCCACTCCTCCCGGAACAAGTTCATCAAGCAGATCTTTCAGGCTGATGTGGCCATGGTAAGGCTGTGCAGGGTTTCTGCTGGGTGGGAGGAACCTATGCAAACCAGGGAGGGGCCTCTGGAAGCCAGTCTTGGGTCTAGGCCCTGTCTTATCCATCATCTTCTGCCACAGAGCCAGGGGCAGGGCTTTGATGGAGTTTGGAGGGATCTGGAGAATCCTCCAAGATGCCTCTTCTGGGCCTCTTGTGGTGACTTTGGGATGTGGCAGAGAGAAAGGAGGCTACGTGAGAGCTCCCAGAGCCAAGCCCTCTCAGGACTTGTTTCATCATGGAGGTTCACCCCCCAACCCTGGCACTTTCAGCAGCTAGCAGAGCAAAGAACACAGGGTGAATGTGGTGCACAGTCATCATCAGCCCAAGGGGCATGGTGGGGTGCCACTCCAAACCTGCACAGATGGCGTGGATTGTCTCCCCACCTCTCCTGCAGTCCTAGCTGCATCCAGTGGGCTTTCCTCCTGGAGGATTGTTTACCTTTTCATATTTACTTACTCATTAATTTTTGCAGTGCTGGGGATCAAACCTACGTCCTGTACACACATTAGACAGGTGCTCCACCACTCCATCCCCAGGCTACCTTTTTTTTTCCAAAGACAAAGTCTCACTGTGTAGTCCAGGCTAGTCCTGAACTCACTATATAATCCAGACTGGCCTCTAATTCAGTCATCCTGCCTCAGCCTGCCAAGTGCTAGAATTAAGGGCATGTACCACTATACCCAGCTAACTTTTATATAGTGTAGGGGAGTTGAACCCAGGGCCTTATACATGCTAGGCAAGCACTTTAACCACTAAGCTACACCCTCAGACTCCCACCTTGTCCTTTTATTTCATTTTTTTTCCTCCTGTCCCATGTTCTTAGCGAGAGCAGTACCCCCAGCTCTTACCTCCTGTGTAAGTGCCCAAGCTGCCTCAGGGCCACCAGGCACCATAGTGCAGCCAGCAGCAACCCTCCTGCAGAGGCCTTCCTCTCTCCATGGAGGAGCCCGCCCTCTGCCCTCTGAAGCCTGGTGTCTGCAGCCCCTTCC